>SJYC01065209.1:0-18316 GCA_006408675.1 Madoqua kirkii
ACCTATACAGATTGGCCTTTGGAGATCTCATAATAAGTTATAGCAACATTAGCCATGATGATAATGAAAAAAGAAGAAAAGACACATTAGTCTCTAATTTTTAAATGACAAAGTAGTTTATAAAGCACAAAATCAAATTCTCTTGTACTTAATATTAGGTAAGCCCTATTGAAACATCTTAGATCAAACCTTTTCTAAAATATCTTTATAAAGTTGTGTATAATAAAACATTTCCAAACTGTAGTTTGTGATCTAATAACTTTAACCAGCAATATCTAATACAACCAGATTCTAGACCAAGAGGTAGCAAAATTTGTTGCCTCTTTTTGTAAATAAAAATTTGGGGAACATATGTGTGTTCATTTTTTTGTGCCTTATCTTTTAACTGCTTTTGTGCTACAACAGCTGAGTTTAATAGCTATGACAGAGATTATATGGCCTGCAAACCTAAAATATATACTTTCTGGCCCTTTATAGAAAAAAAAATGCTGACCCCCTGTTCTAGACAAATAAAAAATTGGGGGAGTGCTTTATATTTCATTACACTGAAGTTAACCTCATGTTCTCGTCTATCATTTAAGAGGGAGGGAGAACTTGGAAAAATTTCAGAGCTTTCTGGCTGTGAGTTGTTAGTACAAATTGACCAGGGAAAGACAGAATATTGGCCCCACTGGCCGCTCAGGCTGGCCACACACATATCCTCATATTATCCCTCTTTTCACTAGAAAGTTCTCCTCACTAACTGTCTGAGACATGAGTCTTCTTTGAGCTCTTACCATCAACAGAGATGTTGATCCTTCTATCACGACCTTTGACTTTATCTTCTCTCCTAAACTGATCTTCCCTCTTTAGACTGTGATTGGGTTTACTTGTCGGCTGGTTTGGCCTGGATGACTTTTGTGATTCTTTGAGTTACTTTGACCTCCATGGCTGGGTGCCGAGATTCTGGCTCTTGGTTTTCACTCTCAAGCCTTAAACTTCAATGAGTATTTCAACTTCTGATTTTTAGATTCCCATCTCAGACTGCCCCTCCTGTTCTGTTCCCTGACCACACAAGAGACAGTGAGTAATAAAGGACCTAGAAGCATTTTAGTATATTCAACAGGTCATTAGAGGAAAATCATAGGAACCAGAATTACTTAATCTTAAGGAGAAAGAGTAAACATAAAATTAAGGGTGTTAAATTCTGAAATTCCACAATGATATGCCATATGGAGAAAGAGAATCAGTCATTTCATAAAATCCCACAGAGATTTGAACAAACTTGATACACATGAGGACTGGATAAAATTGTGAAAAATAACAAATAACAACAACAAATTTTAGAGGTGAAAAAATTCTATAAACAAGGCAAAGCCCTATATCTTGGAATGTTCAGTAGATACATAAGCTTAATATCAGGGGGCAATGTTGATGGCCTATAAAATTTCCTTGAATTGTATGATTGAAGCACAAGCTCTCATGTTGTTTCACTGAGAAAAGATCAGAAGCAAAGCAAAAAAGCTATATTCCACAACATTTAAAAGAAACAATTACCATGAAAAAATACTGTTTAGCAAGTGTACTCTTTAGTCTTTTCCTTTTCTAAAGGAAAAGACTTAAGACTAATCTTAAGGCTATACTAAGAAAGTAATTTTTTTTTTTACTCTCCAATAATAAAAATAATTTTCTATAATCCTAAATATGTTTATGCTGTGCTAAATTGCTTCAGTTGTCCAGCTCTCTGGGATCCTATGGAACGTAGCCGACCAAGCTCCTCTTCTGTGGAATTCTCCAAGAAGAATCTGGAGTGGGTTGCCACTTCCTCCTCCAGGGGATCTTCCTGACTCAGGGATCAAACCCACATCCCTTATGTCTCCTTCATAGGAAGGTGAGTTCTTTACCACTATTTCCACCTGGGAACCCCCTTCAGTGTGTTTATGGTTTTAATATTTTGCTTTCTAGAGTTTAATCCTTTGGAGATTTATTTTATTTTTAGTTTTCTTTCTCAAGAATTTGCTAGTTTGTCTGATCCCTTTATTTAATACCTCATTCTTGTTCAATGATTTTAAGTACTGACTTTAGAGTATTTCTAATTCCCTGTACAATTCATGAACCCTGTACAATTCATGGACTCTACACAGATCCACTGGTCTATCAGAAACCTTATTATGTCAACAATACTCAGTTTATATTTTGAGATACTATATTTTACTGTTATACAGGTTTTCTTCATTCATGGTTTTGCTAAAAAAAAATCCTCATTATTGTCCTACTTATATTATTGCTGATCAACTTATAATATATGCAGTTAAATTTTGTGGGGCATCCTGGAGGCTCAGATGGTAAGGAATCTGTCTGAAAATCTGTAGACTTGAGTTCAATACCTGTTTCAGGAAGATCCTCTGGAGAAGGGAATGGCTCCCAACTCCAGTATTCTTGCCTGGAGAATTCCATGGACAGAGGAGTCTGGCGAGGTAATATACATACATATTTTATGTTCACATTACATACAGTGTTTATATGTGCTCTGAAAAAAAATCTTGCAGGCAAATATTAAACTGATAATGTTGGCTTTCCCAAAGAAGAGGAGGGGTTAATGGTCATGAAATGGAAGACTCATGGTTACTGGGATGATGAGGACAATTGTCTTACTCAGACTGGACACTGAGAAGAGCATTTTAGGAGCAGGTACTCATACAGAATTACATGGAAATTAGTGATATGAAGAAGAAAAGCAGAAGTTTTGAGTTACAAGAAAAAAAATAACCAAGATGATATATCTTCAGGGAAGTGCTATTCAGGATGATTTAAATTCTGGGGGATATCTAAAGCTTTGGTTGAATGCTTGGGCAAAAGCCACAGTATCAAGGACAATCATGCCTAAATTAGGAGCTTGAATTTTTTGTTATAATTTGGATAAATCACTGAAAAAGTTTAAACAAGGTATTGTCATAATCAAGTTTTAGTCTTTAAAATGTCACTCTGATGTCTGGGTGGAGGTTTGTGGGGTATCTAGGACATTATGTAGATGGCTACTGAAATATCCATGTATAGATCATAACCTTGTTCTTCATGCAGCCTGGCAGGAACAGTCACATGCAACATGAGATTTTATTAGAAGTTCAAGAATAGTGTTGCAAAAATCTTTTTTTTTTTTCCATTCATCTTTATATATCCCTCAAACTCTAGAACTATACCCAAAGCTTTCTTCCATCCTCAATTCAAGTATGGACTCCAGGATTTTTTTTCACTCCTCTTCTTACCTTCCTGAATGTGCTCTCTCTTCCCATTATCTTTCCTCTCCCCTAGTTCTGTTTCTGGTTATTTCCATCTCTCAACTATTTTGACCCATTATCAGTAAAGGCATAGCAGATGGTTCTTAAGTAATTCTTGCAAAGAGGAGGAAGAGATATTGCAAAAACTCATACAGAATCACTTTTATCTTTGTTAAACAGGAGAAATGTGATTAGAGACTATAGTCTAACAGTGGTCATAGGGTTAGACAAGAGGGATGGATGTTAAAGTAATGTTGGAAGCAAAATAAGGGAAACTGGGTGTGGAATGACAGAAATTAGATACTTGGGTGGGGGCAAGTGGAGCTTGTCTAGAAAAACTCTCCATGTTTCTTTTGGACATGGGATCATTGCAGGCTACTTTTGACTAAGCCAGAGAATGTCACAGAAGAGTTAGAGGATACATAATGAGTTCAACTTTGGGAAGGTTTATTTTTTAAATGTTTTAGGTTACCTAAGAGGAGCTCTCCAGACAGATGGAGAAATGAGATTGCACCTTAGAAGAAAAATGGACTTGGAATTCATCATTTTCCAACCAGAGAATACACGCAGAGGCCTGGGGGAAAATACAAGATAAAGACTAAGATAGAAGACAGAATTTCCAAAAGTTTATAGCAGAGGAAAGGAGGAAAGTGAAGTCGCTCAATTGTGTCCGACTCTTTGCGACCCCATGGACTAGAGCTTACCAGGCTTCTCTGTCCATGGGGTTTTCCAGGCAAGAATACTGGAGTGGGTTGTCATTTCCTTCTCCAGGGGATCTTCCCAACCCAGAGATTGAACTCAGGTTTCTTGCATTGTAGGCAGACGGTTTACCGTCTGAACCACCAGGGAAGTCATTAGAGTAGAGAAATAAATACAAAAAAAGCAGGTGAAGGAGAAAAATGCTTCGTGTTCAAAATGTTAGATATTACAGAAAAGTTGAGAACCACATGAGCTAAGAATTGGAAATAGTGGAAATAAGCTTAAGAATTGTCCAGTGCATTTAACACCATTAAGAGACGTTTCAGTGGAGACAGGAACTGCAGGCTGATTACTATCAGGGATATTAACTACTCTTTCAATACTTTTGTGTGTGAGGAAAGATATAGCTGAAATAGGAACCCGGAAGTCTGCTGATTGGTTTTAGGTAATAGGGGCTATGTGGATGAGCAGCCCCTTTTCAAGAGGACAAAAAGTAGAAGTCTCATCTTAAGGGTTAAAACATATTAGGTAGATTGAGGGACAGCTGGGTAAAGTGCTTGAATGAGAAGGGAAATTTATTTATAGTAAAAAATGGGTTTCATATGACACTACAGGAAGAACTTAATTTGATTCTCCAGCCATATCTGCAAGGAACTATGGGGTGATGAGGAAAGAAGGCTATTTCTGCCTCCGAGAAACTAATGGTCCAGTTATCTAGTCAACAAATATTTAATAAGAGCCAACAATGTGCTAAGAGACAGTGTTCCAGGTCCTGAGAATACAGTAGGGGCTGCAAAACAGGTCTAAGCCCTCAGAGAGATTATATTCCAGGAGAGGCAGACATGCAAAGAAAGAAATTCTGTAAACACTTGCAGAGCTAGAATAGCTGCCTTATTCCATAGAACTGACAAGTTCCTCTGTCTTTGCTTCTGTGACGCTCCCCTTAGGAAGCAAACATGGAGGGACTCGTCAGTTCTATGGGGCAAGGCAGCTCAGAGGAGGCAGGTGTTGATTTTCCTTTGCCAAGAAGGGAAGAATGATTGAGATGAGTCTTGAAAGAAGAGTGGGTATTCACTGGATGAAAGCTATAAGGAAAGTCAGGAAAGGCAGAGGGAGCGATATAAGTGCAGGGGAGGAGTTTGACAGGACAGCCGAGAGGGAATGGGAAGATGACTCACGGGAGATGAACAAAGCCAGGGGTGAGGATTAGGATGTGAGAGGGCAGAGGGCCGCTGGGGCTTGCATTTTGGATGGAGGCCAAGGATGGCAGGAATGAAAAGCTTTGTGGGATTAAGTGGCCCCAAGGTTCTGAAAGGCTCTGGCTTAGAGGGGTGTTCAGCCTGGCACAAAGAGAGTCATGACTGATGCTACTCAGCCCTCGGGCACAGTCAGCAGGCTTGGTCAGGGTGCCAAAATGGATGCTTCGGAAAAGTGCTCTGTGCTTCTGTTGAGCCTGGCTGGAAGGATGGTGGTGAAGTGAGATCTCAGGTATGATGGGAGCACATGGAAAGTGAAAGATTCCATGGGGTCTCGTGGCTGCACAGTTATGCGGGGACATCTGGGCAGCCACTCCCACATGTCCTCTGCCAAGCCACATCGCCATGGATGAGGGAGTCTTATTTCCCTGAGGTCCAGTGCTTGTCCAAAACGAAGGGAGTCAGTATCAACCAGCCCTGAGGTCCTCTAAAGCACAGAAATTCTAAGAATCTACTTGTGAGCAAAACTTATTGAGATAAAGAAATATGCTTCCTTGTTCTAATTTTACTTTGGAATAAAAAGCAACTGCTTAGTAAAGAATTTAAACACCTAGTAGAACTTAAACACCTATTACAATTAACATGTAATCAATTGATTCATTTCATACTGGCAGGTATTTTTTATTCTTCATATTAAAAGGTAAAGATTTGTTATAAGTAAGCTCCAGGTGCAAATAATACAAACCATATTTGCATTATATATATATTTTTCTATTTATGGTTTGTTATTTAGTTGCCTGTTGTGTCTGACTCTTCTGTGACCCCATGGATTGGGATTTTCCAGGCAAGAATACTGGAAGGGGTTGCCATTTCCTTTAGCCAGGGGATCTTCCCAAACTGGGGAATAAACCCAAGTCTCCTGTATCGGCAGGCCTAATGCATGTGGTTCCAGGCTTCTACTTTCTGATTTTTAATCCGATAAACCAGTATGCAAATTAACCTGGACCCAAAGATGGGAGTCCTGAAAGCAGGAGGGCTGTCAATAAACATTTTTCTAAAGCTCTTCAAATTTAAGAATATTTACTACCCTGAAATTTATCGTTATTCTGTTCAAATAAATATTAGCATATCATCATAAAACTTAGGAGATGATAAAATATCAGGTAAACAGAATCATTTTAATTTATCTCCATGTGGACTCCAAATCTTTGAGCTTGAGAGGGATGTCATATTCTCATCTTTCTAATAATTTTTAGTCCAATTGCTCCTTCTATCCTTCCCCTGTTCCTTTGACCTGATGCAATTTCCCCTTTTATTAATGTTTACCCTCCTTCCTATCCAAGTCTGATGTGATTTTGTTCATATGCTTTTCATTCCTTTGTGGATAATACCCATAGTGACCAAAAATGAACTCAAATCCTAACTCACAGAGGCCCCCTGGACACTCTCTTATGGAAAACTCAGCTGCTGCTCCTTGATTGCCCTGCCATTTGTCATTATCCTTTGTTTACAGTATCTGAGCCAGTTTTCAATCCATGCAACAGCACTTCTGTCCAAATCAATTTGTATTAATTTTTCAAGTCAGAGTTTTCAAGGCACGGCAGCCAATGGATTCCGGAGGTCCAGGCATATTGTATGTTCCCTTCATCCAGTGAGTTTTTGTAATTAGATTTTTTCATTTAAGTGGGGGTGGGGAGGAGATCGAGCTTCTGAGGCATAATCTTCCGACGCTGTCTCATCGCCTAGTGAAAATTCATGTGTGCAGGTATTGACGCCGGCGCGAGTTTATACGGATGATAAAGTAGAGGATTTTTTAAAAAATGGAACTGAAATGCCAGCTGCTCCTCACATTCCTTGCACCATATTGTCTAATGAAACGGCCCCCTTTTCAGCAGCTCCAGCCAGGAATCTTTGAGTCATATTTGATCCCTTTTATCCTTTGATCAACATTTGATCCTTGGAAGGAAGCCAAATTCGAGAGCGCATCATACTCCCTCTGCCTGGCCCTGGATCGCTCTCTCCCTCCCGCGCTGTTATTAACGCTCCCGCAGCCCTAAACTTTTTAACCAGCTGCACCTCTGCAGTTCTTTGTTCCTTGGTTTGAGACGGTCACTCAGCTGTTGCAAATTGTTTTCAAATCAGCTGGTCAGGTTGACCCCTGTGCCGTGGGCAAAGCTTCATTATTCAGGAGCTTTGTCTTTCTAAAGTTGTTTAGAAGCCTTGGCTCCCGTGTGGGTCATCTTCTGCATCTTGGCTGGGCGCAAACAGCTTTCTGGAATTCACTGCCATTGTTCCAGGTTTTAAGATTTTTAGTCTCAATAAAAATCGAGCGGATTTTGTGTGTTGATGGGCAGGGGCAGACTTGTGGAGTTCTTGCCTATGTTGTTTTAGGAGTACTATCATTTTAATAGTTCTCAGAATCTTGTGCTATTTTAAAAACAAAACCAGTTTTAACCTAGCTCTTTAAATCCACCATTTACGTTTTGCAAATAACCCTGATGCAAAACTCTCAAAAAGCCAAAAACCTCACTCACAATAAAGAATTATAAGTATTAGGTTTAGCACTTTGTATCTGAATGGATCTCTCCTTCCCCAGTGAGAATAGTCACTGGTTTTTAACTTTGTTTATACCATGCCTTGCTCCCATCTGACTGTCTGAACTTTGTACTGTGCTGCTCAAACTCTGCCCCCAAATGAATTTTATAATACTTGACCTTTTAATCTAGCAAATCAGGCCTTTCTGTAATCAACTTAAACTTTTCATGAGATGAACCCAACTATCAAATGTCATCTTATCTTCAGCAGCAGAAGTTGAAATAGAAATATCAGACATGTAGACAAGAAAGAGTCAAAACAGATCATTAACACCAGACTAAATGCCTTTAGACTGTCTTACAATGACTTCATGCTTAGCTGTTGAAAATAAGCTGTCAAAAACTATGTTGCTGTCGTTCAAGGAATATGAAATAATATACTAAATACGTTTGCTTTGAAGAGTGTCTGGAACAGCTCTGAAAAACATTAACAATTTTGCATGGACATATGGATGCTGGAGTGGATGAAATAGATATTTTGGGGACAGAAAGCACTAAAGGTAGACATGCTATATTATGCTCATTGGACTATCCCTTGCTAATAAAAGTTAACAGAAAATAAGAATAAACCAGTTAGAATACACGTAGTAAAAACAAATAGTAGAAGATACGGTCCAAACTGCCACTAAATACTGCGATTCATTTTAACTGCCTCTTAAACACTCTACAGTTCATTTAAACTTACAATTAAAAATTATTTCAAGGTATGTGAATAGTAAATAAGTAAAGTTTAGCCCTAATATTCAAACTTCAAAAATAAGTGCTGTCTTACTCTGGTCTCCCAAAGAAATTAAACAGATCTGATCAAACCAGCAAGAGACATGAATGAAATTTGCAGATTTTACCACCTTTAGATGTTTTGTGAGGGTCTCTTTTCTGATTAATAAAACCACTGGGAATTATTTTTTTGCAGGATGTTACTCATACTATTCTCTGAGATCAGGATGAGATGGTGATGGCCCGTTACTATGAATGGTAAAGGAAAGACGTATTGTATGCAAAGTACCTATCATTGTTCCTGGTGCACAGTAGGTGCTCAATACTTGCCTTTCCCATTAAATAAACTCATTTAATCAAAGTGTGATCAGGTACTGTTTCTAACATAGAACTACTGGTCTGACCTCTACAACATAAAGTGTTTGCCAGGGACTTCCTTGGCAGTCCAGCGGTTAAAACTCAGCTTAGATTGCAGAGGGCCCAGGTTCAGTTCCTGGTCAGGGAACAAAGATCCTGCATGCCTCACAGTATGGCCAAATAAAATAAAATAAACAATGATAATAATATACTGACCAAAACCATGCTCAGGAGAGAGCAGTACATCTAAGTTTTAAGGGGACATCTTATAGCTCATGCAACAAGGGAGTGAATTAAAAATGGGGGTGTCAAGAAGAGCTAGGGGTTTTTTAATCACAAGTGTAACTGGTGCAACACCGTGGAAAGCAGAAGCAAGCACAAAACTGAGCCAAGTCTGCAAAGACAGGTCAAGCCCTAGAGTCTCTAACACAGATGCCAACAGGAGTAAAGGCATCAGTGGTGAACTGGAGACACTGATGGAGTATTTGAAGTTTTCCAAGTACATCCCTGGAACAAAAACGATCCTGGCTGATGCACAGTAAAGGGTTAACCTTGCCCAAATGGAGGCTTGACCTTTGTCCTCATTTCTGGGAAGCAGTCTCCAAGCCCTTAGAATGTCTGCTTCTTATGAGTATGTTTGCTTACCTGAAGGCCTTGGACCATGCCAGATAATTTTGGTTAACAAAGTGATTTATGGTGAAGGGAGAGCCTTCAGTAGTATGGCATCTCTTCAGGCTCTGGACGGGGTAGGAGGCTAAGGTTAGCCATATGAAAGGTCAATCATATCGATGTGTTAAAGTCACAATAAAACTCAGGACATGAACGCTTGGGTAAGCTTCTGTAGATGGCAGTACTTCATACACCTTGTCACACCTCATCACTAAGAGAAACAGACACTGTGACTCCCACTGTCCCATAGAGGGGACACTCAGAAGCTCTGCACCTTGGTGTCCCCCAGCCCTGCCTTATGGGACTCTTCCCTCTGTTGATTTTCATCTGTATCCTTTTGTTACTTCCAAGATTAGGTTGTGAAAGACAATGACTTCCACTTTGCTCAAATTCTTTCTGGGGCTCCCTTGCTTGGTCATCCTGGAGGCCTTCTGCTATTCTGAGTCAGCCTCTGGAAAGGCCCCCAGGACAGCCTCCCAGCCACAGCCTGCAAGACACTGAAGCTTTCAGACCAGTAGCCAGTGAGGAATAGAATGCTGCTAACAACCAAGTGATCCTCCTTCATGAAGTAAAATGTTGAGCATTTCCTATAATTTTCTCTGTGTGAGAATCCCAGAGCCAAAGCATTCGGCTAAGCCACAGGGAGTCGTGCCTCATGAAACTGTGAGATCAGTGTTTGAAGTTGCTGTGTTTTAAGATAATTTCTTATGCAGCAACAATTAGTCCACCTGGGCTTACATCTCTGTTTCACTCCTTTGTACTAGTGTGATCGGTTATGGAAGTTTTCTGTGCCTTGATCTAGTTACTTGTAAATTTTGGGATAATAGTAGTACCTACCTTACAAGGTTACTGTGAACACCACTACAATGAATTGATCCCCAACAGGATCACATAGTAAGTGCTCAGTGCCTCTTAACTCTTGCTAATATGGGCCTGGGGACTATGTTGAAATAAAAGTGGCACGTACTGGCAGGGGGTGTGGTAGCAGGGTTTCCCAAGCTGAGACTGCGTAATTTTAGTGATGGCATCTGATGTGACTACTAGTTGAAGATGCTATTCTCTGAACAAATAATTTAGAAAATTTAGAAAAGAAAGAATATGCTGCAATCGAGGGCTCAGATTCCTCTTCAGCACCAAAATCTATAAAATATAATTGCATGATGCAACAGATGCGCTAAGTTCTTAAGGTGTAGGCATCCCATTTTGAAGGTAGGCAGAAGGTGAAGGTTGATATGGATGATAATTAGAAAATGTATAAAAGTATTTTTCCTATTGCTAGTTGTGCCCTGTGGATTCTTTAGGCATCCAAGAACTGTGAATTCGGATCGATGTTTGTCACAAAAACAAATTAAATAAATCTACTGTATTTATCAGGTCATCATTTTCCTCTAATAACTTAATTAAAATATACCCTGTTAAAAGCTTATATCTATAATTACTATTCTGTAAGTGTTCAATTCAAGTCTATGGTATTCTTATAAGTTGAGCTATACAATCCAAATATACTTCTACTCTCAAATCCTTTTTCTGGCCACTTCTCTTCATGATGCATTTTTTTGTGGAATATTTTATATAGCTAAGTCATGCATTTTCATGCATTTAGGAGGAGTACAGATGGCCAAGATGAAGACTGCTAAGCTAGGGTCCTTCCAACATAATTTAATTTGGGGGTTCTATAGTCCAGAAACCTCTTGACAGGAGTAGAAAGGCATTTTAGAAGAACATGATTGGCAGCCCTTACTTGAGTAATTTGTATTCTCTTTCCAGCCAAGTGCAATAACATCAACTTGAAGTGATAAGGATACTGCTAAATTTGCTTTAATTAATGTCAGGTCCCCGAGTAATAAATCACCATTAATTTGTGAGTTAGTTTTTTGGAAATGGCCTAGACTTTTTGGCTGTCACTGAAATTTGGCTTGGAAAGCCTCCCACTTGTGGAAGCCTGTCTGCTCAATTATTTTCTCCACTCCTTAGTTTTTCAAGGTGAGACTTCATTGGAGTTGAAGATATGTAAGATTATTCTCATTTTTTTTAAAGCTAGAATCCCAGCAAAAACTTAACCTTGTTAACCCTTCATGTAGACTTATATCTGTTAGAAGAGTTAGTAACTACTCTATTTTAGACTAGTAGTTTTCATAATTCTGTGCTAATGTGATTTTTTTTCAGGAAAATACTCCAAAGAGCAGAATTTCATGATAAAACATAAATTATGAAAAAAGAAAGTATCTACATTAAAAAAATAATTGAATTTAACTTCATTTTTCAACATTTTCTTGAGGTTAGATGGGATACACAAAACCCATATCTCCTTCCTTTCCCATCCCTATAATTTAGAGATTCATTTTTATTGTTGCATATTTTTTAAAGAGATGGCTGTGTGTGTGTGTGTGTGTGTGTGTGTGTCTTCTAGCTATTGGATTGGTCAAAACAATCCAATTTGTTTGGGTTTTCCCATAACAGCTTACAGAAAACCCCCCAAAACTTTTTGACCAACCCAGTATTTGATATCAGTTCAGTTCAGTTGAGTTGCTCAGTGGTGTCTGACTGTGATCCCATGGACTGAAGCATGCCAGGCTTCCCTGTTCATCACCAACTCCTGGAGCCTACTTAAACTCATGTCCATTGAGTGGGAGATGCCATCTAACCATCTCATCCTCTGTTGTCCCCTTTTCCTCCTGTCTTCAATCTTTCCCAGCATCAGGGTATTTTCTAGTGAGTCAGTTCTCCAAATGAGGTGGCCAAAGTATTGGAGCTTCAGCTTCAGCTTCAGTCCTTCCAATGAATATTCAAGACTGATTTCCTTTAGGATGGACTGGTAGGATCTCCTTGCAGTCCAAGGGACTCTCAAGAAACTTCCCCAACACCACAGTTCAAATGCATCAATTCTTTGGTGTTCAGCTTTCTTTATAGTCCAACTCTCACATCCGTACATGACTACTGGAAAAACCATAGCTTTGACTAGAGGGACTGTTGTTGGCAAAGGAATGTCTCTGCTTTTTAATATGCTGTGTAGGTTGGTAATAGCTTTTCTTCCAAGGAGCAAGCATCTTTCAATTCATGGCTGCACTCACCATCTACAGTGATTTTGGAGCCCAAGAAACTAAAGTTGTTCACTGATTCCATTGTTTCCCTCTATATGCCATGAAGTGATGAGACCAGATGCCACAATCATAGTTTTCTGAATGTTGAGTTTTAAGCCAACTTTTTCACTCTCCTTTTCACTTTTGTCAAGCTCTTTAGCTCTTCTTTGCTTTCTGTCATAAGGATGGTGTCATCTGCGTATCTGAGTTTATTGATACTTCTCCGAGCAATCTTAATTCCAGCTTGTGCTTCATCCAGCCTGGCATTATGCATGATGTACCCTGCATATAAGTTAAATAAGCAAGGTGACAGTATAGAGCCTTGACTTACTTCTTTGCCAATTTGGAACCAGTCTGTTGTTCCATGTCCAGTTCTAACTACTGCCTCTTGACCCACATACAGATTTCTAAGGGAGCAGGTAAGGTGGTCTGGTATTCTTATTTCTTTCAGAATTTTACACAGTTTGTTCTGATCCACACAGTCAAAGACTTTGGCATAGTTAATAAAACAGAAGTAGATGTTTTTCTGTAACTCTGCTTTTTGGATGATCCAGCAGATGTTCCAATTTGATCTCTGGTTCCTCTGCCTTTTCTAAATCCAGCTTGAATCTCTGGAAATTCACGGTTCACATACTGTTGAAGCCTGGCATGGAGAATTTTGAGCATTACTTTACTAGCATGTGAGATGAGTACAATTGTGCGGTAGTTTGAGCATTTTTTGGCATTGCCTTTCTTTGGAATTGGAATGAAAACTGACTTTTTTTCCAGTCCTGTGGCCACTGCTGCATTTTCCAAATTTGCTGGCATGTTGAGAGCGACACTTGCTCAACTGGAATTTCATCACCTCCACTAGCTTTGTTCATAGTGATGCTTCCTAAGGCCCACTTGACTTCGTATTCCAGGATGTCTGGCTCTAGGTGAATGATCACACCATTGTGATTATATGAATCATGAAGATCTTTTCTGAACAGTTCTTCTGTGTATTCTTGCCATCTTTGCTTAATATTTTCTGCTTCTGTTAGGTCCATACCATTTTTGTCCTTTATTGTGCCCATCTTTGCATGAAATTTCCCCTGGTATTTCTCATTTTCTTGAAGAGATCTCTAGTCTTTCCCATTTTATTGTTTTCCTCTATTTCTTTGCATTGATCACCGAAGAAGGCTTGCTTATTTCTCTTTGCTATTGTTTAGAACTCTGCATTCAGATGGGTATATCTTTCCTTTTTTCTTTTGTCTTTCACTTCTCTTCTTTTCACAGCTATTTGTAAGGCCTTCTGAGACAACTGTCTTGCTTTTTGCCTTTCTTTTTCTTGGAGATGGTCTTGCTCTCTGTCTCCAGTACAATGTCATGAACCTCCGTCCATAGTTCATCAGTCAATCTGTGTATAAGATCTAATTCCTTGAATCTATTTACGAAGAAGGCTTGCTTATTTCTCTTTGCTATTGTTTAGAACTCTGCATTCAGATGGGTATATCTTTCCTTTTTTCTTTTGTCTTTCACTTCTCTTCTTTTCACAGCTATTTGTAAGGCCTTCTGAGACAACTGTCTTGCTTTTTGCCTTTCTTTTTCTTGGAGATGGTCTTGCTCTCTGTCTCCAGTACAATGTCATGAACCTCCGTCCATAGTTCATCAGTCAATCTGTGTATAAGATCTAATTCCTTGAATCTATTTCTCACTTCCACTGTATAATCATAAGGAATTTGATTTAGGTCAGATCTGAATGATCTAGTGTTTTTCCCCACTTTCTTCCATTTAATTCTGTCTTTGGCAATAAGATTTCTCAAGAGGCAGTTCAGGTGGTCTGGTAAATATAGTCTACTGTATGGTATATTAATTTCCTAAGATTGCTGTAATGAAGTACCATAGATTGGATTGATCAAAAGAACAGAAATGTACTGTCTCATAGTTCTAGAGGCTAGGTGTATGAAATCAATGTATTAGCAGAGCTATGCTCCCTCTAAGACCCCGGGTAGAATCTTTGCATCTGGAAGTGTCTGCAGGTGCTTGACTTCCCTTGGCTTGTATTTCCATCCTGCCAAACTCTGCCTCTGTCATCACATGGCCTTCTTCCTGTGTGTCTGATTTTAGAGGGCACTTCCCTTTGCTAATAAAGACACCAGTTATTGGGCCCTAATATTATATTAGGGCCTCATGATGACCTCATCTTTACTTGATAAAATATGCAAACACTCTATTTAAAAAGTTCACATCCTCAGACAAGTTTGATTATGATTTCAACACATCTTTTGAAAGATACAGTTCAACCTATAATATACAGGCATCCACACTTCCTTAATCAGTTCATTAGCTGAAGGGCACTAGGTTGTTAAGCTCTTGTTTATTGTGAATCATGCGGCTATGAGTATTTACGTACAAGTTTTTACACGGACATGTTTTAATTTGGTGTATACCTAGCACCCAGTGGCTCAGATGGTAAAGAATCTGCCTGCATTGCAGGAGACCTGGGTTCAGTCCCTGGGTCAGGAAGATCCTCTGGAGACGGGAATGACTACCCACTCCAGTATTCTTGCCTGGAAAATCCCATGAACAGAGGGGCCTGGCAGGCTATAGTTCATGGGGTCGCAAAGAGACAGACACAACTGAGTAGCACTTTCACTTTCGTGTTTAGCACACCGACTTTAAAGTAGGATGGCTGGGTCATATGGTAACTATGCTCTCTGAGTAGCCTCCAAACTGTTTTCCAACATGGCTGTAAAAGTTTTATATTTCTATTAATAGTATATAAGAGTTCTGATTTTCCACCTCTTCATCAATATTATTATCTGCATTTTTATTATAGCTATCAATTGGGTGTGAAATGATATCTCATTCTGATTAGCATTTCTCTAATCATTTGATGTGGAACATCTTTTCTTTTGCTGATTGGCTAAGCTTCTTTGGTGGAATGTCTATTCCAACCCTCTCTCATTTTAAAATTTGGTTGTCTTTTGTCACTTCTTATTTAACTCACTAAGATGAGTGATTTGTCTTGTTGGTGAGAGAGCTAAAACAAAACAGCAGAGAGATCTCACTATAAAGCTTCACAACAAATGCTCTTCATCAGACATGTCTTTGAAATTTTTAGTGACGCTTCCTAATGAGTCATTTTTATTATGGGAAGAAAGGACTTGGGACAATTTATGGTTTTCTTGAAGTCTTTCCTTCCCACATTAGAGAACTAGGGTAATAGATATGTCTCTAATGAGGTCTTTGATCACTTTCACTTTAAAAAAAAATAAAAGAGCACTTAGTTAATGAAACATTTCCATATCATAGTCTAGATGATCATTTATTTTACACTATATTTTCTAAGGATTCAGTCTCATAAATCCATAAATGATGGATTTGGTTATTCTAAGCAATCCTGAGTTAGAGATCCTCTATAAGATAATTCATTTAGTATAGATTTCCCTTTATTCTAATATCATTGGTTTGTTTTCCAGGAAGTCAGTTGCCAACATGTTTGAAGATGATTAGACACTGTTACGTGCTTTCTTTCTTTTTGGAAGAGTGTCCTTTTCCCTCAACCCTGAACATTGGGAAATAATTGGATCTTGAGTTGGCTATTTTAGCTCCTTCCCCCTAATGAATACTATAATTGGCCCACATTTCTTTGATAAGACTTTTCAATTTTAAAATTGTGTGTGTGTGTGTGTGTGTGTGTGTGTGTGTGTGTGTGTGTGTGCATGTATGTGGGGCTGGCTGCAGCATGGGTAGCCTGTAGGTCTTTGCTATCCGTTTTTATCTAATACAAGTATGAGTATCTTACTACTTAAGTATGTTTGCTCTGCTCATTAAATATTCCCTGAAATGAGCTGGCTGAGATCTATAGTCTAGTGCTTCTTAAAGGGTGTTCTCCAGAACAGCTGAATCAGCATTACTTGGGGACTTATTAGAAATGCAGATTCTCAGTCTCCCTTTCAGACCTGTTAAATCAGAAGCTATGAGGTTGAGCCCAGTTGTCTGTGTTTTTCAAGACTTCCATATGTTCTAATGCATTCTCTATTTTGAGAACTGTTAGTTTAGACTGCGGAGAAGGCAATGGCACCCCACTCCAGTACTCTTGCCTGGAAACTCCCATGGACGGAGGAGCCTGGTAGGCTGCAACCCCTGGGGTTACTGAGAGTTGGACACGACTGAGCGACTTCACTTTCACTTTTTACTTTCATGCATTGGAGAAGAAAATGGCAACCCACTCCAGTGTTCTTGCCTGGAGAATCCCAAGGACAGCGGAGTCTGGTGGGCTGCCATCTATGGGGTTGCACAGAGTCAGACACAACTGAAGTGACTTAGCAGCAGCAGCTTAGACTGTGAGGCAGGTATTGGTAGTCTCATCACTTAATTCAGCATCGTAGTTAGTCCTAGGTTCTCATTTAAAAGATTCCTTTCAGTGCAGTTCAGTCACTCACTTGTCGGACACTTTACAGTCCCATGAACTGCAGCACACCAGGCTTCCCTGTCCATCACCAACTCCCCCAACTCACTAGCTCCTGGAGTTTACTCAGACTCATGTCCATACAGTTGGTGATGCCATCCAACTATCTCATCCTCTGTTGTCCCCTTCTCCTCCTACATTCAATCTTTCACAGCATCAGGGTCTTTTCAAATGAGTCAGCTCTTTGCATCAGATGGCCCAAGTATTGGAGTTTCAGGTTCAACATCAGTCCTTCCAATGAATATTCAGGACTGATTTCCTTTAGGATGGATTGGTTGGATCTCCTTGCTATCCAAGAGATTCCTTTAGCTTTTGGTAATTTTCAGAAAAAAAGCCCTCCAGCCATTTTGGCTTTTGAAAATATTATTACTCCCTATTTTAAAGAAAAGCAATCTGTATATGTTGAAAATAAATCTGCATTTTTAATAAAAATATCAAGCTTTCAATTTAGTCCATACCTTAATACTTATGTTAGCTGTCTTTTCAGAGACTATCTTTACTCAATCTTAAGACTCAGAATGAAAAACTTTTCTTTCAGTGCATCACAGCTAAAATCTACTGTTAAGTTTTTACACCTTTCAAGTAAGGAATATAATGAGACTCAGTACCAAATCTACTCCCATATTCTGCATAAGGTTAGTCAATAAGACTTTTGAAAATATTATTACTCCCTATTTTAAAGAAAAGCAATCTGTATATGTTGAAAATAAATCTGCATTTTTAATAAAAATATCAAGCTTTCAATTTAGTCCATACCTTAATACTTATGTTAGCTGTCTTTTCAGAGACTATCTTTACTCAATCTTAAGACTCAGAATGAAAAACTTTTCTTTCAGTGCATCACAGCTAAAATCTACTGTTAAGTTTTTACACCTTTCAAGTAAGGAATATAATGAGACTCAGTACCAAATCTACTCCCATATTCTGCATAAGGTTAGTCAATAAGCCTAGGGTGATTTTATCCTCATCTATATCTATTTCCTGGTGTTACCATGGCTTCCAAGGACTTCTGAGAGAGAAGAAAATGTTTCTCCTATCTGTACATAACTTTCAATAAGAAATCTGTGTTTTAAAGGATCTCTTCAATTGACAATCCTTCAATGATTAAATAATTCAAACTTGCAGTATTTGTTTGATGAAAAATAGTTACTTTGTTTTCTTTAAACATAAAATTCTAAAATATTTAAAATTTCAAATAGCAGGAATCCAATCTTAGGCATTAATATAGTTCACACCAATACATTAAAGTATCTGGAGGAGTTTGGAGGAGATACTTAAAGATATTCATTTATTTGAGGTATCCTACTTTACT
>SJYC01065211.1:0-21215 GCA_006408675.1 Madoqua kirkii
GGGGAGGTGAGGTGGGGGTGGGGATGGGGGAGAGAACTAGGCAGAGAATTAAAAAGCCTGACACTGACATCTGACACTCACCAATGACAGTATATTGAACTTCATTTTCACATTCATTAATTCAGTGAGAAGTAGATGGTCAGACTAGGGAATTTCTTGAAGCCTTTTTATTGCTGACATTCTATAAATCGTCTCTAAAGTCCATCTATATCCAATGCATTAGCTTATCAATTTCTGCACTGGACAGGCACAAAGTAAGAGTATAAAGATTTCAATTGGTTATTTTTTTCTTATAATGTATGACATGTGAGTTTAGATTTAAAAGAATTATACTGTCAATGAAAATAGAAAAGGAAATTATCTGTGAATTTGTGGATTTACATGACATCTGATTTTCATGGAAAATTTAGAATTGGATAGTCTTTTTCATAGAATCATTGCTAAATAGATGCAGATTTTTCTTTCTATTCTTTGGCTACAATAATGTCTGAGTTCTCTCCGTAAAGTCATCACTCATTCTAGTTTTCAAGAACCAACTAGTTTCTTAAAGGCTTTCTGTCTAGTTACCTCTCAACTGTAATTATGACATCCTCATTTGTACCCAATCAAAAAACACATTAATTCCAATGTCTTATTACATTTGAATTATTTGTTAGATTCACTCAGTGATGTCTATGGAATTAAGGTGAAAATCACTGGGGAAAAGAAGACAGAAGAACTGTGTAAACTTGGGTAAGAATTCATAAGTGTGAATTGTTTTAATCGCCTCTTCTTCACTCCATTGGTGAATGAAGGATTCCAACCCGAGGGTCATGAAAATGGCCTAATACACGATATTCAACACTGGACAGATGAGACAGCCAGCAGTTTATTAGTCACATATACTTAGCCTGGAGGAGCAGGATGCTATATAACCTGGATACGTGGGATGTACCTGGGAGAGAGTGAGCACTCAGAAGCTGTGAGAGACAAGCTTTGTAGTTTCAAGACAATGAAGCACTTTGTTTCCCACAGTAGGATGTAGTTGTCTGGGAATAATCCACAGCCTGGCATGGAATCAAAAGCTGATACTCAAGGATAAACAAAAACTGTGCCTGGTCCCCTCAATATGATATGGTTGTTCCACAAGGGGCCCTTATTAGCAGGAGTAAAATGGGGAGGGGAAGTTGAAACTAGGCCAGTCAAAGATTCTCCCAATTTTAGCATATGTCAAACAGCAAATAATATTGGACTTTATTTTCAACCCTTTCAGCACATAATATATGAAGACTTTTTTATCTTAAAGCAAACTGATGAGAATTAAAGCAATCATATTTAAATAAAATATGGGTAATTTTATCAGTGAGAAACATAGACTAACTTTTAAGAAAAACATGCCAGAAGATAAAATGACTTCAAAATCCAGGAGAAATTTTATGTTTGGGCAGAAAGAGCTGAGTGAATTTTACATTTTTTTCAGTTTTAAGCTTTGTGATTTTTAAAATTGCTTAGTTAAATGAATTTTGTTTGTCTTTCTCATAGATTTTGTTAACAAATATCTTTTGAGTTTTAATTTCCCTTTTTGTTCTAAGGTCTTTTACCCTACATAACTTAAGCTCTTTCTGAAACTTGCAAGGTTGAACTTGGCTTTTCTAGTGTTTATTTTCTTTGGCTTTCACAGTACAAATCTGTATTTGTGATTTTAAGTTTGCTCAGCATCTTTTCTATATAAGAAAATGCTTTGTAAATGGCAATTCAATAGATTGATTTGTAAATAGAATGTACATAAGTGACAAGAAGTTGTAAATGAGAAGAAACTGCTCAGAATAATAGTATTAATGATGAATCTAATGCTATTGAAAGGTTATATTTCAATAAATACTACTGCCAAATCATAATCTTCTATTATGGGAAATGCATATAGACTGACCAGCTCATTCCAATTTGCCTAGGACCTATTTAAGCACTGAAAATCCTGCACTCTCAGAAACCCTTCAGTCTTGGCATATCAGTATGGTTAGTCACCCTAGTTGAATTCTTATTAAAATATCTGTTTCAACAGATCAGAAATACATGCAAGGTGACTAGCAGTGGCTTCATAAATGTATTAATTGATTGTTGTAACCCTGACACTTAAACGATTTCTGGGTACATGTTAGATTTTCAAAAAAAATAATTGATAATTGAATAACTGAGAGTATAGTCAACCAGTCAGTGTTTAATTAACTCAGAGGAGAAGCTGCATCTCCCTAGGAGAGCATTCTAAACTGTTAGGGACCACCTCTTCTAATTCAAGTGAGATCAAATAGTTTTCTGACTTGAGGATGACCCAGCAGATGCTGAATCAATGGAAAGGTACGTGTGTTTCAAAACTTGAGTATGAGTCAATTTGTAGTGAATGTTGTTGAAACTTATTCCCAAGTTAAAAAGTCAAATGCTTGTTTTTTGTGTTACTCAGAGCATCTTTCTGAAATACTCCAACCTCTGTAATTACAAACTTCACTGAACTCCTAATGAAGATTGTGCGTATACACTCAGATCTGATGATACAGATCTTGTGTAGGGTCTGTGAGGCTGCCTGAGGAGTCTGTCCAGCAGAGGGCATTGGTGTACCTATGCAAAGATCAGGGCTCACCTGGGATGAATGGTAATGATCAGCAGGGTGTCTAGGGCCTGTTTCTAAGTGCTGAAAACTAACAGCAATGGAAAAATATTTCCTGCAGGAAAGCAGTGAGACTTTCTGATGAAAATACAGCACCATCTTCCACAAGTCATGGTGGCCCAGTGAACTCACAAATGTATGAAGTCTCAGAAGTTTAACATAAAATACACATGTACACACTACTTTATATAAAGTGGCATATCTATGTGTGTGTATAAAATATATATTTAAATATATATAAAGTCTACTTTATATAAAGTGTCAAAGTGGTTTCCCCAATGCCTCAGCAGGTAAAGAATCTGCTTACAATTCAGAAGATCCAGGAAATGCTAGTCGTATCCCTTGATTGGGAAGATCCCCTGGAAAAGAAATGGTAACCCACTCCAGTATTCTTGCTTAGAAAATCCCATGGACAGAGGGACCTGGTGGGCTACAGTACATGGGTCACAAAGGGCTGGACACGATTGAGTGACTAACATTTTCAGTAACTTATATCAAGAGATAACCAAAAAATATATATTTAAATATATATAAAGTCTACTTTATATAAAGTGTCAAAGTGGTTTCCCCAATGCCTCAGCAGGTAAAGAATCTGCTTACAATTCAGAAGATCCAGGAAATGCTGGTCGTATCCCTTGATTGGGAAGATCCCCTGGAAAAGAAATGGTAACCCACTCCAGTATTCTTGCTTAGAAAATCCCATGGACAGAGGGACCTGGTGGGCTACAGTACATGGGTCACAAAGGGCTGGACACGATTGAGTGACTAACATTTTCAGTAACTTATATCAAGTAGATAACCAGCAAGGGTCTACTTATAGCATGGGGAACTATATTCAATATTTTGTAATAACCCGTAAGGAAAAAAATTTCACTGTGCTGTACACATGAAACTGAAGCATTGTAAATTACCTAGAGTTCAATTATTTTTAATTGAAAAAATAAAAAAAGCAATAAAACTATGCATAAAAATAAATACATAAAATAAAAGCAGCACCCCAGTGAACTGTCATTCTAGAGAATGCACTAAAAAGCTCTTTTCCCTTCTAGAAAAAGCTTAAATACTCCAAACCGAGAAAGAGAACAAATGTATAAAGTCTAAAGATATATCTGAAGATTCTGAAAATAATCTTAATTATGTTTCTAACTTCTAATGATGATAATTAGCATATTCATATTTAGTGCATTAAAGTTTCCCAAACTTATACTCGTAATATTTTAAATATTTCAACTCTTTCAGGTAATTAAGACTCTGGCTACTACTACTCTTTTACATGTAAGACACCTATGGCACAGAGCAGTTAAGTGGTTTATCTAAGAACACATAGCTGGATGGATTAGATCCAGTTATTCTGAATACAAGTCTATCTCTGTTTTTGCTCTCTACTTACCTATGGGGCTCTCCAAAGACTCTTGAGAGTCTCTTGGACTTCAGGGAGATCCAACTGTTCAGTTCAGTTCAGTTGCTCAGTCATGTCCGACTCTTTGTGACCCCATGAATTGCAGCACGCCAGGCCTCCCTGTTCATTACCATCTCTCGGAGTTCACTCAGACTCACGTCCATCGAGTCAGTGATGCCATCCAGCCATCTCATCCTCGGTTGTCCCTTTCTCCTCCTGCCCCCAATCCCTCCCAGCATCAGAGTCTTTTCCAATGAGTCAACTCTTGGCATGAGATGGCCAAAGTACTGCAGTTTCAGCTTTAGCATCATTCCTTCCAAAGAAATCCCAGGGTTGATCTCCTTCAGAATGGACTGGTTGGATCTCCTTGCACTCCAAGGGACTCTCAAGAGTCTTCTCCAACACCACAGTTCAAAAGCATCAATTCTTCGGCACTCAGCCTTCTTCACAGTCCAACTCTCACATCCACACATGACCACAGGAAAAAACCATAGCCTTGACTAGACGGACCTTAGTTGGCAAAGTAATGTCTCTGCTTTTGAATATACTGTCTAGGTTGGTCATGACTTTTCTCCCAAGGAGTGTCTTGTAATTTCATGGCTGCAGTTACCATCTGCAGTGATTTTGGAGCCCCCAGAAATAAAGCCTGATGCTGTGTCCACTGTTTCTCCATCTATTTCCCATGAAGTGATGGGACTGGATGCCATGATCTTCATTTTCTGAATGTTGAGCTTTAAGCCAACTTTTTCACTCTCCTCTTTCACTTTCCTTAGTTTATCCTAAAGGAAATCAGTCCTGAGTGTTCACTGGAAAGACTGATGCTGAAGCTGAAACTCCTATACTTTGGTTGATGCAAAGAACCAACTCATTGGAAAAGACCTGGATGCTGTGAAAGATTGAAGGCAAGAGGAGAAGGGAATGACAGAGGATGATATGGTTGGATGGCATCACCAGCGCAATGGACATGAGTTTGAGTTGGCTCCAGGTGTTGGTGACGGATGGGGAAGCCTGGTGTGCTGCAGTCCATGGGGTCACAAAGAGTCGGACATGACTGAACGGAACTGATATTAAATAACACATTACATTTATCATTAATTATTATCAAGCTTTTAACCAAACACAAATATTCCTTATAAGTATGAAGCTAATTTCACAAAGACTATTTGATATATAATCTGATTTTTGTCCTAAAAGATCAAATTACCTTGTGGGTATTAACTTAGTAAGAATGAGTGAAGTTTTCCAAGGAGCAAAATTCTTTGTGCAAGAAAAAAACACTATTTCTAATTATAGGTAGACTTTTTTTTTTTTTTTACCTTGACTAGACGGACCTTAGTTGGCAAAGTAATGTCTCTGCTTTTGAATATACTGTCTAGGTTGGTCATGACTTTTCTCCCAAGGAGTGTCTTGTAATTTCATGGCTGCAGTTACCATCTGCAGTGATTTTGGAGCCCCCAGAAATAAAGCCTGATGCTGTGTCCACTGTTTCTCCATCTATTTCCCATGAAGTGATGGGACTGGATGCCATGATCTTCATTTTCTGAATGTTGAGCTTTAAGCCAACTTTTTCATTCTCCTCTTTCACTTTCCTTAGTTTATCCTAAAGGAAATCAGTCCTGAGTGTTCACTGGAAAGACTGATGCTGAAGCTGAAACTCCTATACTTTGGTTGATGCAAAGAACCAACTCATTGGAAAAGACCTGGATGCTGTGAAAGATTGAAGGCAAGAGGAGAAGGGAATGACAGAGGATGATATGGTTGGATGGCATCACCAGCGCAATGGACATGAGTTTGAGTTGGCTCCAGGTGTTGGTGACGGATGGGGAAGCCTGGTGTGCTGCAGTCCATGGGGTCACAAAGAGTCGGACATGACTGAACGGAACTGATATTAAATAACACATTACATTTATCATTAATTATTATCAAGCTTTTAACCAAACACAAATATTCCTTATAAGTATGAAGCTAATTTCACAAAGACTATTTGATATATAATCTGATTTTTGTCCTAAAAGATCAAATTACCTTGTGGGTATTAACTTAGTAAGAATGAGTGAAGTTTTCCAAGGAGCAAAATTCTTTGTGCAAGAAAAAAACACTATTTCTAATTATAGGTAGACTTTTTTTTTTTTTTTTGTATTTTAAGGAAAGACACAAAGCACCTTGGAAATGAGATAATAATGGTGAAACCAGGGAAGCTCCTGGTTCACCAATGATATGTAATTTCCTTTGCTGAGAATGAAGAGGACGATGAGGTCCCTGGGGCAGCTTCCAACATGCCTACGGCAGTATGACATTGCTGAATGCTTTTTCTGACTTCCATTTTTTCAAAATAGTGACAGCTGTTTGGCTTTTCCCACTGGACCCCGGAGCTATTTGTACCCTACAGCAAAATCTGCTTGATCACAGTAAAGGAAAAATGGGTTCTGTGACTTAACATTTTGTCCTAGTGCTGTTGGGCTGTATCATCAAAAAGAGACACCTTTGGGACCCTCTTTCCCCAGGCCTGGAAGTGACATGGCAAATCCACAGCAAAACTATTTTAGTGTTTGTTTACTTATGAACACTTGAACACCACATGGCTAACCTTCCAACAGGAATCCATCTTAATCAAGCACAATCATCTGACCATCTAATGGTGTGCTGCTAGGCTGGTCTATCAGCTCAACTCTTTATATAATTTGGATTTGTTTGAGTCCAAAAGATAATCATGATGGTGTGATCACTCACCTAGAGCCAGACATCCTGGAATGTGAAGTCGAGCCAGATATCCTGGAATGTGAAGTCAAGTGGGTCTTAGGAAGTATCACTATGAACAAAGCTAGTGGAGGTGATGGAATTGCAGTTGAGCTATTTCAAATCCTGAAAGATGATGCCGTGAAAGTGCTGCACTCAATATGCCAGCAAATTTGGAAAACTCAGCAGTGGCCACAGGATAACTGACTGGAAAAGGTCTGTTTTCATTCCAATCCCAAAGAAAGGCAATGCCAAAGAATGCTCAAACTACCGCACAATTGCACTCGTCTCACATGCTAGTAAAGTAATGCTCAAAATTCTCCAAGCCAGGCTTCAGCAATATGTGAACCATGAACTTCCTGATGTTCAAGCTGGTTTTAGAAAAGGCAGAGGAACCAGAGACCAAATTGCCAACATCCGCTGGATCATGGATAAAGCAAGAGAGTTCCAGAAAAAAACATCTATTTCTGCTTTATTGACTGTGCCAAAGTCTTTGTATGGATCACAATAAACGGTGGAATATTCTGAAAGAGACAGGAATACCAGACCATCTGGCCTGCCTCTTAAGAAACCTATATGCAGGTCAGGAAGCAACAGTTAGAACTGGACATGGAACAACAGACTGGTTCCAGATAGGAAAAGGAGTACGTCAAGGCTGTATATTGTCACCCTGCTTATTTAACACATATGCAGAGTACATCATGAGAAATGCTGGGATGGAGGAAGCACAGGCTGGAGTCAAGATTGCTGGGAGAAATATCAATAACCTCAGATATGCAGATGACACCACCCTTATGGCAGAAAGAGAAGAAGAACTAAAGAGCCTCTTGTTGAAAGTGAAAGAGGAGAGTGAAAAAGTTGGCTTAAAGCTCAATATTCAGAAAATGAAGATCATGGCATCTGGTCCCATCATTTCATGGCAAATAGACAGGGAAACAGTGGAAACAGTGGCTGACTTTATTTTTCTGGGCTCCAAAATCACTGCAGATGGTGATTGCAGCCATGAAATTAAAAGACCCTTACTCCTTGAAAAGACAGTTATAACCAACATAGGCTGCATATTCAAAAGCAGAGATATTACTTTGTCAACAAAGGTCCATCTAGTCAAGGCTATGGTTTTTCTAGTGGTCATGTATGGATGTGAGAGTTGGACTGTGAAGAAAGCTGAGCACCAAAGATCTGATGCTTTTGAACTGTGGTGCTAGAGAAGACTCTTGAGAGTCCCTTGGACTGCAAGGAGATCCAACCAGTCCATCCTAAAGGAAATCAGTCCTGAATATTCATTGGAAGGACTGATGCTGAAGCTGAAGCTCCAATACTTTGTTCACCTGGTGCAAAGAGATGACTCATTAGAAAAGACCCTGATGCTGGGAATGATTGAGGGCAGGAGGAAAAGGGGATGACAGAGGATGAGATGGCTAGGTGACATCACCGATTCAATGGACATGGGCTTGAGTGGACACTGGGAGTTGGTGATGGACAGGGAGGCCTGGTGCGCTGTGGTTCATGGGGTCACAAAGAGCTGGACACCGCTGAGCGACTGAACTGAACTGCCATATATGTTAACCATAACTGAGTTTTTTTTTAAATTGAGATTCATGACAACAATAAAAATTATTGACAATAACTGAACCCATAATGTAGAATGAACTATATTTAACATATTATATTGCATGCATAAATCGAATCTTATGCATGCGTACATGAAACATCTCGAAACAAGGCTCAGATATAACCAAGATGAGATCCTTGTGCTTCCTACCATGTCTTTCTAGCAATGAAAAATTAAAAGAAAAAAATGAACCGAATTTTGACCCTGATTCTCCTATTCTGTCATTATTTGGATTTTCATCATTAGCTGACTTAGTCTGTGCGCTCTTTTTTATGCTGATTGGCCTCAGTGCAATCATGCCCCTGCATATGAACAAACGCACTAGTTGAAAGAATTCATCTATTTGCAATCATTTGGAGTTTAGACAGCTTTTTTTTTTTCCAGCTGAATCTCCAAACTTGTATTTCTGTTCTTCTTTATTTCTATATGCAGCCCTCCACAGGCTGGACATGTGAAAGTGGTGTATCTCTATGAATGTGCCTATATTAAATCTGATTATACAGTTTCTTCTTATCTCACCTATAGTAGCCCTCAAAATGGGAATTAGGCACCTGTCTTAGGTTTGTCCATCACACATTCTACTTGTCCTCTTACAGTGCTTATCAAACTGTACTGTAACAAACGATCTACTTATTTCTGTTCTCCACTAGATTGTAAGCTATCTTTAGTTATTCATTTATGCAACCAATGAGTTAATTGTTTTCTTGTGGCTTCAAGTACCAACTATCTGTTGAGCATTCACTATGTGTGAGATGCATCTCTCTCTCACACACAGTACACATGATTAAAGCAGGCATTTTTCTTACACATTTCTTGTATTATGCAGCCATTGAGCTTATAGTCTAATAGGGTAGGCAGACAATCAAACAGATAAAATGCATGATCATTAAATGTGATGAGAGAAAGAAAGGTATATGTTAATATGAAATTAATTAAATCTAGTGAGGGAGGGAGTGAGGCAGGGGGTCAGAGAAGAATCATCTGTGAAAGTGACTTTTGAGCTGAAATCTGAAAGGTGGCTGAGTTCATTAGAAGGAGAGGTGCCAAAAGAACATGCTAGGATACAAATCAATAGACTCAAGATTTTAAGGCAGAATGGAATAGGGTAAGTTTTAGTGGCTTAGTGGTAAAGAATCTGCCTGCAATACAAGAGATGCGAGCTCCATTCCTGGATACAGAAGATCTAGAGAAGGAAATGGCAACCCACTTCCAATATCTTTGCCTGGGAAATCCCATGGACAGAGGAGCCTGGTGAGCTATAGCTCATGGGGTCACAGAATCAGACACAACTCAGCGACCAAACAACAGCAATAATGAAATGTAAGAAGAACACTGTGTTTGGGTCACAGTGAAGAGTGTGGAGTGGTGGATAATGCTGGATAAACAGGGATGGAATGAATTGTGCAGGGCCTTTGAACCCATTTTAGAGGTGTTAGCTTCTGTCCTAAGAGCAAGAAAAACCCACTGGGGCTTTTTAAGGAGGGGGACCACTTTGGTGTGGAGGATGAATTGTATGGGACCAGAGAAAGTTGTTGTCTTTTTTTTTTTTTTTTTTATATAACAAAACTCCTTTTAAAACCCTCGCATGGCAGGCGTTCCTGAAAGAAATTATGGGTCTTCATTGCTTCGTGCAAGCTGTTGCCAGTAGTGAAGAGCAGGCGCTACTCTGCTGTGCGTGTGAGAGCTTCTCAGTTTGTTTCGGGGGCCGCTCCCCTTGCAGCATGCAGGCTTTAGTAGTTGCAGCTCATGGGCTTAGCAGTTGTGACACACAGACTTGGTTGCTCCTCAGCATGTGGAATCTTCCTGGACCAGGGATCAAACTGGTGTCCCTTGCATTGCAAGGCAGATTTCTTAACCACTGATCCACCAGGGAAGCCCAGGAATATAGTTTTAAGCCTCTTGAGTTTGAGGAACACCTGGAACATTCAACTGGAGATATTTAATAGGTAGCTGGTTACATGGACTATAGCTCAGGCATATAGGGGAAAAGAGCATATAGATGATAGTTGATTCCCAGATTGTGCCCATGAGCAAGTGAGAAAAGTCCTAAGGAATTGTGCTTAGAGGAACATGGATATTTAGAAACAGATGAAGTAAATGAGAAGAAGACTGCAAAGAGGTTGGAGGAGAAATAGATCTTGGAGTTTTAAGAGTTAAGGAAGGAGAGAATTTCAAAGACAAGAGAAGAATTGGTCAGAAGGAAGGCAGTAGCTTTAGAAACTGGATTTTTTTAAAAAATGTATTTAAATGCTTCTATGAGAGGAACCAGAAGATGCAGGTTTTGATCCCTGGGTCAGGAAGCTCCCCTGGAGGAGAAAACGGCAACCCACTCCAGTATTCTTGCCTGGGAAATCCTTTGGCCAGTGGTGCCTAGTGTGCTACAGTCCATGGGGTTGCAAACAGTCAGACTCAACTGAAGTGACTGAACAGGAGCATGCATGAGAGAAAGTATGGAGAATTACCAAGTAGCTCCTGCAGCAATCCAGGCAAGAGTGATAGCGTTTAGACTGAAATTCCAATAGAGATGGGACAGGAATGTCCAGAATGGTATAATGAAATGAGGGTCATGTAGCTTTCTGCAAAGTGAATTAAATCTTCCCAGAAGGAACTGGTTTGAATGATGAACTTTATCTAGAGTGTCCCCACTATGTTCGGGTCATCACTGCATCTCCACCCCCTGGCACAATGCGTGGCATGTGGTAAATGCTTGATTCATGCTTGCTCAAGAAAAGGCAGAAGAAAGGAAGAAGGAAGTGAATAATCTCTTCAGGCTTTTTATGGAAAGAAAAATATCTCCAAAGGATTCTCCACCATCATTCAAAATTCACAAATCTATGTTGACCTTTGACAAGAAATAACTTTTAAATTGAATGCCAAGATTGATTTTTGTAGTGACTGCTTTTTCTGTCGGGATGAAAGGGATGCTAAAGCCTGATATGGGTTCCATGGGAAAGAAAGTTATTCCCCTTTAATACTGTATTCCATTCATATGCACAATAGAGAAGGGGGTGGATGAGTGTTACATCCAGCATCTTCTATAAGTTATGCTCTAATTACGTGCGTGGCATTGTGATGGAAGCTATTTACTTTCTCTAAAAGTTTTTTCTGCTTATCTGTTTTATGCCTGCTTATACCTGTGTTGTTGTTGTTTAGCCTCTAAGTTGTATCTGACACTTATGTGACCCCATGGACTATCACCCGCCAGGCTCCTCTGTACATAGAATTTCCCAGACAAGAATACTGGAATGGGTTGCCATTTCCTTCTCCAAGGTATCTTCCTGACCCAAGAATGGAACCCACATTTCCTGTATTGGCAGGTGGGTTCTTTACTACAAGCCACTAGGGAAGCCCTGTACTTGTGATATATGTGCTCAGATAACACACACACACACACACACACACATTCAAACACACTTATATACATATTTTGATATTGGTATGTTTCTGTCTCAGCTAAAATAAACACTATTAAGAAAATGATGGTTCATTTTATAAGAGTGATTTTTCTTTGACCACCTGTTGCATTCACTCTTTATAAGGAATCAAAAAACGTATGGTTAACTCTTTTTAATGGTAAAATGATAAACTGGGACAGATTCAAGGACCCCTGCACTTTATCATTTTCCAAAAGCACTATTTTGAGATTGAGGTCAATGTCTGTTTGCTCCACATCCCTACTCCACTGTTAATCAATTGCCCCCTTTTCCAACGAGGTTTTTTTCCCACCTCCATAGCAACTTCCACTTTACCAATGACTTGAACTTAACTCCTTTCTTTAAATGTATTGAGTCTCAGACTTATTCTGTGGTGATGTAAGACTGCTGAAAAAGGATTTCTTTTCTTTCACTTTTTGTCTTGAGGGGTCTCTAAAGAATTGAGAGTATATTTGCTCTCTCCCACAAAGTTCAGAAGTTCAGACTGCCATCTGAACCTCTGAGTACATTCTATCAACATAGCTAACACAGAGAGTTAATTCCCTCTGCCATTAAAAGATGACATTAATTGCTCTCAAATTCCCAAATGCAAGAAGACTAAGCACAAACGTGCAAAGCTAATCCTTATCCATCCCAAGATACCAAAATCCACCAGGAAATCCCAAGAAAAAACATTAAGCCCTTGGCAGGCTCTCTTTGCCCCAGGACAACAGAGTCGGACACGACTGACGTGACTTAGCAGCAGCAGCAGCAGCAATGTTGATTATCAGATGATGCAATTTAGCACAAGGATGTGCTACTGTACTGCTTTTGCCTTGGAATATACTGCTACTTTACAGGGCAGAAGAATAAGAGTGAATGAATATTTATTTGAATAAGAAATAACAGAAAACACATAGTGAAATAAAATAAGAACCAAGATGCTAGAGGCTTCTGGTGCTTAGCTTTCTCTGGTTATCCTCTTCTCCTGGCACGAAGAGGGAATTGTACTTCTCTGTCTATACAATTAGGTTGAACCACATGATGATTTCCTGGGAAAATATCATGAAAGATGTGATATGTGTGGTGGCTTCTAGGCTAGAACATTTAGTGGCTTCTTGCAGCATTCCCCATTGCATTGACCAAGACACCACTTGTTACAGCTGATGTAACTACAGTATGGTGGAGACTAGCTCATCTGAGACCACCAAGTGATTGCGTGGGCCACAGTTGCTTTAGAGAGTCATCAGAAAATCACAGGAGAATTTACATGAAGTAAATTTACAAGAATTAAATGTTTGCTATGCTAAACCATGGAAATTTGAGGTTTGCTCCCATTGCATGACCTGGTCTATCCTGCTAACACAGCAACCTTAGGGAATTGTTAATTTTGTATCAAAGGCAACAGTACTATCAAGTTTTGGATGGTTGCAGCCAATACCAAAGAATTATGAAAAGCTAAAATAAATGATGATGATCTACATCTATTCCCCTGATATTGGCTTGGTTCTGCCTGGGTGAGTTTGTGTTCGGAATGAATTACCCTGCATGTAGGAAGTGGTCTCAAATACACTGTATCAGTTTTTTAAAGCCAAGTTTATTGAGATATAATTCATAAAGTCCACCCTTATAAAGCACATAGTTTTAAAAATCTTGATGAATATATAGCTATGCAACCACTGCTTCCATCATGAAATAGAGGATTTCAATTCTCCCTGTACTCTTTTGCAATCAGTTTTTGTCCTCTACACCCAACCCAGTAATCAGAACTCTGATTTTATGTCCCTCTAATTTTGCTCTTTCCAGATATTCATAAAAAAGGAAACACACAACATAGAAACCTTTATGGGTCTAACTTCTTTCAGTTAGCATATGCTTTCAATATTCACCCATGTTGTGTTAATAGTTCATCTAATTTTGGTACTGAGCGGCGTTTCATTTTATGAAGCTACTGTAATTTGTTTATGAATTTGTTTGTAATTTGTTATGAATTTCCAGCTATGGATATTGGGTTGTTTTTAGTTGGAGTACTTATGAATTAAAGAATCCATGGACATTTATATACAGGTCTTTGTGTGAATATGTGTTTTGTTACTTTTAGATAGATATTTGGAAGAGATATTGCTTGATAATAAGGTATATTCATTATTCAAAACAACGTTTCAAAGTTATTCCATTTTCCATTGCCACTAGTGACATGTATGAGTTCCAGATTTCACATCCTCACTGTACTTTGTATTATCAGTTTTAACAATTTTATCCACTGTAGGATGTGTATGATAATATCTTAATTTTTAATTGGCTTTTCCTTAATGAATGATGGTGATGAACATCTTTCCAGGTACTTACCATTTAAACTCTTCCTTGGTGAATTGTTTATTCAACTCCTTTGCTTATTTTTCATTTGGTTCTAGGTCTTCTTCAGTTAGAGTAGTCTAGATTTCCTGGAGGATATATTCTATACACAAATCCCTTATCAACTATGTCTTTACTGCATCATATTTTTAATCAGATATATTCAGGTTGAAAGGGTGTTCTGAAGGATGAGATTAAATATTCCTCATTCTTTTCTCAGATTGACTCTCTAACCCTGCTGATTTGAGAAAAAAACGAGGAGTATTTTGTCCCTCTTCCTTTCTGGAACTATGGGGAGAACATTGGGTAGAGGCACTATTTATGGCCTCGAGTTTTCTTGTGTACTAATGGTGTGACTTCTTCATCTCCTTTTTCTTCTCTGCCACATTGAGGCAGCATCCAACCACATGCCCCAGATCTCTCAAGACTTTGTCCTAAGTCACAGTGTCTTTAAGACGGATTTGATAGGCACTATTTATGTATGATTGTATGATTTTAAGATTTTAGCATTTCCTCCCACTGTGACATCTTACATTATTCTCAGCTTACTAAAATTATATTTACTCATGATGGATCCTTGAGGGGAAAAAAAAACTTAGTAAATAGAAAAGAAATAGTTTGTTCTGCTGGAAGTTTATCCTGAAATATTACTTTACATTGGTTCTTTTCCTTAGTGTCAGAAGAGTTCATCACTAAAATGACTTACGATAATGAGAAAGCAGAGTTATTCGTGTTTATTTTTCCTTCTCAAACATACTTTGCAAATTCATTCTGAAAATTTTAGTAACCTGCCTCTTGAGAAATCTGTATGCAGGCCAGGATGCAACAGTTAGAACTGGACGTGGAACAACAGACTGGTTCTAAATAGGAAAAGGAGTACGTCAAGGCTGTATATTGTCACCCTGCTTATTTAACTTCTATGCAGAGTACATCATGAGAAATGCTGGGCTGGAAGAAACACCAGCTGGAATCAAGATTGCTGGGAGAAATATCAATAACCTCAGATATGCAGATGACACCACCCTTATGGCAGAAAGTGAAGAGGAACTAAAAAGCCTCTTGATGAAGGTGAAAGAGGAGAGTAAGAAAGTTAGCTTAAAGCTCAATATTCAGAAAATGAAGATCATGGCATCCAGTCCCATCACTTCATGGGAAATAGATGAGAAAACAATGGAAACAGTGTCAGACTTAGGTGATTGCAGCCATGAAATTAAAAGGCGCTTACTCCTTGGGAGAAAAGTTATGACCAACCTAGATAGCATATTCAAAAGCAGAGACATTACTTTGCCAAATGAGGTCCGTCTGGTCAAGGCTATGGTTTTTCCAGTAGTCATGTATGGATGTGAGAGTTGGACTGTGAAGAAGGCTGAGCACCAAAGAATTGATGCTTTTGAACTGTGGTGTTGGAGAAGACTCTTGAGAGTCCCTTGGACTGCAAGGAGATCCAACCAGTCCAATGTATGGATGTGAGAGTTGGACTGTGAAGAAGGCTGAGCACCAAAGAATTGATGCTTTTGAACTGTGGTGTTGGAGAAGACTCTTGAGAGTCCCTTGGACTGCAAGGAGATCCAACCAGTCCATTCTGAAGGAGATCAACTCTTGGATTTCTTTGGGAGGAATAATGCTGACACTGAAACTCCAGTACTTTGGCCACCTCATGCAGAGTTCACTCATTGGAAAAGACTCTGATGCTGGGAGGGATTGGGGGCAGGAGGAGAAGGGGACTACCGAGGATAAGATGGCTGGATGGCATCACTGACTCGATGGACGTGAGTCTGAGTGAACTCCAGGAGTTGGTGATGGACAGGGAGGCCTGGCATGCTGCAATTCATGGGGTTGCACAGAGTCGGACATGACTGAGCGACTGAACTGAACTAAACTGATTTTCTACATTAGTTTTTTCTTTTTCACAGAATTTTTCTATGTTTGAAACTTATTACCTCTTTCATGTAAATAACTTATTAACAAAGAAGATCTGACTAATACTAACATCATAATTTTTCATATAACATATGTATTTTTGCTCACTATCTTTTGGGTTAGGAAAAACTCCACTAGAGAAGTTCATTTTAATATGTCATTGATAATATTTGCAAAGTACTATTACCTAGCATTTCTTATTTATTAGATGGCTCCTCTGGTAACTCAGCAATCAAGAATCTGCCTGCAATGCAGGAGACACTGGCAGATGTGGGTTTGATCCCTAGGTCAGGAAGATCCCCTGGAGAAGGGAATGGCAACCCAATTCGCTATCTTGCCTGGAGAATCCCATGGACAGAGGAGCCTGGCAGGTCACAGTTTGTGACATTGAAGAAGAGTCAGACACGACTGAAGCAACGGAGCATGCGTATACAGTGTGCTCAAGAATACAAACGGAAAAGTATTCATCATATAGAATTTGAATATCATCAGTCCTTCAGTGGAAATCTGCTTCCATGAGGGAGCACTACATTCTTTTCACTCTGCTTGATTCATATCACATGAAATTATCCCTTTCCCCTTTCTATTATTCATACAATGATTTTTAAGTTCTTTATTCTGTGCCAACAAAATTCATTTCCATGTAATGTCAATATGATTTAATATAGAATGAAAGTAAATAGTTGTTGAAATAGAACTTGTAAAATGCAAAAGGAAGTTATGATCCCCAAAGCCAATAAAGACAAACCAAGAGATGAAAAGTAAGGCTTGCAGAAAATCTCTGGGGTTCAAGTGTTTTATTTTTTAACAGAGTAGAGGAAATTATAAGCAGCTTCTTTGGTTTAGAACACTGGAGCCTTTACAGAGTTGGGTCAAAAATCAGATGGAAAAGGACATAAGAGAAGTAAAGCAGTAACAGTTTCACTGCTTTATAGTGGTAGTCACCATTTATTGAACATTTACTACATGCTAACCCTCATTCTTTGTGCTTTACACATATTCATTACAGGTGGTTGCTGACTTGTGATGGTTCAACTTAGAATATTTCAGCTTTATGGTGGTTCAGCAGTGATATGTATTTGGTAGAAATCATATTTTGGATTTTTCTCAGGCTAGTCTATATGGTCGAGTATTCTCCTGTGATGCTGGGCAGTGGCAGAAAGCTACAGCTCCCACTCCACCGTGAGATCTCTGAGGCTAAACAACCATTACAATCATTTTATACCAGCGTAACCATTGTGTTTTTCACTTTCAATGCAGTAGTCAGTGAATCATAGTAGGCTTTTTGTTAGGTGATTTTGCCAAACTTTAGGCTAAAAATAGGTGTTCTGCGTACAATTAGCAGACTACAGTAGTAGTTACAGTTTTGTAAGTTACAGTTTTGTAAGTTCATTGTGTTGACCTAAAACAAGTAGACTGCCAGGTATTTTTCCTGGCAAGCAAATATGGGTTTATTCAGGATCAGCAGAGAATTGCTACTTGGGATCTTCAGGTATAATGTGCCATGTGCAAGTACCTGCACACCAAGGGAATTAGAAAACTTTTATCAGGTGTTATGGTTTTAGCTGCTTTTTCTCCCTCAGTGTCAGGAAGGATGTTTCCTGGGTGTACTGTCTCATTCTGGAGGAAAAGTACTCAGGTAAAAATGAAAGTTTTGAGGGAGAATTCTTCGGCATTTTTTTATCTAAAAATATGTTTTAAAGTGTCTATCTATGTGTTAGAATCATAGACATTGGCGATCATCTGAAGCATTATGTCATCATTGAAAGTTTGGTGACAAACTCCTAATGGGCCTCATCTGGATATCTTGGGAAAGTTGTCTCTTAATATATCACCTGCTTCAATTCCAGAAAATCTTTACTTTCATGTTACCAATGATCCAGCTCAAGTGCTCCAACTAGCAGATCCAAGTGGGGTTCAACTGTTTTCTTTAGATATATCACTTAGATAAATCCAAAGGTCTAATCGTTGGAGTTTGGTGGCACAACGGTTTGTTAACAGTACCCGTTATGGTTCTCTCAGTGAGGCTGAAGTGAGTTCACGTGGAGGTTTTTCTCAATAGATGAAACCTCTAGGTTATAAGGTGTGATGCTTAAGATCTTCATCTCCCGAGAATGCACTGTGAAAAGATTGCTCTACCAAATCATGATATATTTTTTTCATGATTTATTTTAATAGAATTATTTAACTTAGTGTTCTATTTAATTAGCCCTTTTCAATATAGTGGCATCTTTCTTTTTATCAGTTGTGGGTCAAAAGAAGGCTCCAAGTGCATTGGGTGCCCTATGATTAGCTCAAAGGATGAGAGTTTATGAATTCCAAAAGGAGTGGATCTGAGATTAAGAAGAACTAGCAACACTTTTAGCTAAAGTATTTGGAGGACCTTTACAGATTTGTCAATGAATCTTAATAATGCAATTAGTGTATGCCACAAAACCAGAGAATGGAGAGTGCTAAGCACAGTGAAGAAAACCTGCCAAAGAGCACAGACTTGAAGTAACTGGCCAGTAAACTCGGTTGTTCAATTACTTTGAAGTTCTGGAGGAGTTCCCTGGGGATACTCAATATTTTCCAAAAGAACTTTAGCCATAAGAGAGGTAGTACCCTATCTGCAAGGGAAGTCTTTAACCCAGTACTGAGTACCTTTTAGGCTACGACCAAAGCTTATTTATACCCATTAGATATAGGAATTTGCATGAAATCCATTTGCCAGTCCTTGAATGATCTATTGTGTGCTCAGTCACTCAGTCATGTCTGACTCTTTACAACCCTCTGGACTATAGCTTGCCAGGCTCCTCTGTCTGTGGGATTCTCTAGGCAAGAACGCTGAAGGGGATTGCCATTTCCTCCTCCAGGAGATCTTCCTGACCCAGGGATTGAGCCAGCATCTCCTATATCTCCTGCACTGGCAGGCAGATTCTTTACCACTGTGCCACCTGGGAAGCCCTGAATAATCTATTAGATAGTTTAAAATGCTTTGTGTGCAGTGTGAACAGACTCCCTTGGGTTATACTTCAGACAAATTGGACAAGTGTGGTAGTCATTTTCTGCAGCCTTGTTAATGTTTTTTTACCAATATTCACACATGAAAGCTATCATTTTGCCAGTAGCCCAGTGAGTTAAAGCATGTTTTGTGGTGTGGAGTGGGAATTTTAGTCTTTGGTAGCATAAAGTTGTTATTTGGTCCAAACCAGAACCTTCTCATTTTATTAACTCAACAATTGATTTTCTAATCTTGTTTTTCCTTTTCTGTTGAGTTTCTATAGTCAGCTTTTCTAAATTATAATTTGGGGAAATATCCCTTTACACCAAGAATGAGGTTTGGCTGCTGTTGGCCACTTTAAGGGCAGCACTCCTTATGGAAATATCAGCAAAGTGGTTTTCCTTAGCTTCCAAAGAGCCAAGTGTAGAATGCCCTGGAATGTTAATAGCTAAACAGCAGGTGAAATATTGCATCTAATAATTTCTGAACATAGGGGCCATCTTTCATTTTATTTCCCCTGGAAGTAAGGAACATTGCTTTCACAACATTCTAAAATCATGAGCTACTCTGAAAGTGTACCTACTATCAGTATAAATATTGGAAGTTTTGCCCTTGGCTAAAACACAAGCCTAGATAAGAGTGTATATTTCAGCCTGTTGGGCATGCCCAGCACAATATTTGCCATTGTCACTTTTAACGAAGAACCATTTATGAACCATGAGAAGTCAGTGTTATTTAGGAAATTTTTCTATAGACCATCATGAAGAGTCAAGAAGTGGTCCATCAGCATTAAGCAGCCATGAGAGACATCCCTGGTGACATAAAGGAGAAGAGTATCAGGGCTAATATTATTACAGCGTAAAAGAATTATGTGAAGAGCAGTTAATAAAAGGACTTCATAGGAGATGAGGCAGCTGACTGAGAAATGTTGAATGTGGTGAGAATTCAGGAGAGCTTTTACTGAATGAGGTACAAAGGAGGTATAAGGAGATGCCACAGCAATTTTCTCAGTGGTATTACCAAAAAGACAGTGCTGTACTAGCTCTATGGCAAGGGGGTAGCCCCACACCACCATATCAAGTTATTGGCTATAACATCCTATGAGTTGATGTTGGTGCTCCTCACGTTTTGGGCTTCCCTGGTGGCTCAGATGGTAAAAAAGCTGCCTACAGTGCTTGCTGGAGACCAGGGCTTGATCCCTGGGTCAGGAAGATCCCCTGGAGAAGGGATTAACAACCCACTCCAGTATTCTTGCCTGGAGAATCCCATGGACAGAGGAGTCTGGTGGGCTACAGTCCATATGGTTGTAAGAGTTGGGCATGACTTATGTTTTGAGATGAGTAGGCCAATGGCATTCCCTTTCCTTTCATATACAAAAAGGAGAAAGGGAATCTAATAATTGGGATGCCTGAGAGCAAATGGGTTCATTAAACTCTCCTTAAGACCTTGTGGGAGACTTGGGTTTGAACCCTAGGTCGGGAAGATTCCCTGGAGAAAGAAACGGCACCCTACTCCAGTACTCTTGCCTGGAAAATCCCATGGATGGATGAGCCTGGTAGGCTATAGTCCATAGGTTGGCAAAGAGTTGGACACAACTGAATGCCTTCTCTTTAAGACCATGATGACTAGGTTGTCTTTTTTCCCCCACAAAATTGGGTCTGAGTTGCTATTTTTTAGTAAAACTTACAGACATTTGACTGTAAGAGAGAAATTTGGAAACAAATTTCATCAGTAACCAAGTAGCCTGAGAAAACTTCAATTTGGCACTTAGTTTTGGGTTTGGGGAAACTTAGGATACCATGAAGTTTATCTAAATATAATTAGCCCTTATAATATCAGATGGCCTAAATATCAAACCTGGATTGGGCAAATTGCCATTTTTCCTTGGTGAGTTTATGTTCCTACGAGGCTAAAAGTTTTAGCAATTGGATGCTCTCTTCTCATAAAGAGGCTTGAGAAGGAGAGAAAAGAAGAAAATCATCCACATATGGCAACAGAGTAGAACCTCTAGGGAACTTTAAAGCATCTAGATCAGCCTTTAGGATTGAGGAGAAATATGAGGACTATAAGTAATATCCTGAGGCATTACTGTTCAAGTAAATTGTTTTTCTTCCCAAAGGAAGACAAAGAAGTACTGGCTGGCTTCATAAACTGGA
>SJYC01065212.1:0-19276 GCA_006408675.1 Madoqua kirkii
ATTTCTGCTTTATTGACTATGCCAAAGCCTTTGACTGTGTGGATCACAATAAACTGTGGAAAATTCTGAAAGGGATGGGAATACCAGACCACCTAACCTGCTTCTTGAGAAATCTGTATGCAGGTCAAGAAGCAACAGTTAGAACTGGACATGGAACAACAGACTGGTTCCAAATAGGAAAAGGATTACATCAAGGCTGTATATTGTCACTCTGTTTATTTAACTTCAATGCAGAGTACATCATGAAAAATGCTGGACTGGAAGAAACACAAGCTGGAATCAAGATTGCAGGGAGAAATATCAATCACCTCAGATATGCAGGTAGCACCACCCTTATGGCAGAAAGTGAAGAGGAACTAAAAAGCCTCTTGATGAAAGTGAAAGAGGAGAGTGAAAAAGTTGGCTTAAAGCTCAACATTCAAAAAACAAAGATCATGCATCCAGTCCCATCACTTCATGGAAAATACCTTTCTCCTTCTTTCTCTTTATAAGCCTAGCCAAAAAGGCTCAGTTGAATTCAGTTGACTTCACTTTCTACTTGTTTATATTTCAAATGGCTTACGATTTTTCTTAAATATATTTGTTTATGAAACAGTATCTTTTAAATAAGAGAAATGCTTTAGCATAAATGCAGAACCCTATCCTAAAACAGTTAAATTGAGGTCACAGCACCTGTGTGTGTGTGTGTGTGTGTGTGTGTGTGTGTGTGTGTAGGCAAGCACACAGTGAGATTTCAAAAGAGAAATTATTTTCCATTTTAACCTCATAATCTAAATCATAAAGATTTGAACAGAAAAAGTTTTGGACATTTCCAATGAAACCTATGTTCAAAATTATGGAGGAAATTATCTTAAAAAAAAAGATATGTTTTTTTCCAATGCCTTCTTAGTGATTTTAAAATCATAGTTAAAGGAATGGATCTATTAATTCTTTTAAAGTTATTGCTAGCACTAAGCCAAGCGCATCGATATGACTGATCTACTTTGCTTCCTGATGATGACAGTGATGATGGTGCTTTTTAGAAAATACTTTCTTTTAGAAATAGAGAATAAGAGATATATTCTTATTTAATGTTTAAAACTCTGAATTATTCTTTTATGTAAAGGCCAAAAAGCATGGGTTCTAGAGTTCATCCTGGATTAGAATTCTACCTCTGATGCCTAATTACTGAGCCTGGAGAAATCATTTAAATGCTTTGAACTCCAATCTCAGTATCTAAACAAGGGAGTAGCAATACTGAGAATTTAAAAAGATGAAATGGGGTAATGTCCACTAAAGAATCTGGCCTTAAACAGTGCATAAGTGCACGTGTGCCTGCTGTGTCATATCTGACTTTTTGTAACCCTTTGGACTTTGTAACGCTCCCAGAGGAGCCCACCAGGATCCTCTGTTTGTGGAATGTCCCAGGCCAAAGTACAGAGGTGGGCTGCCATTTCCTACTCCAAGTATCTTTGAAATCCAGGGATTGAACCTGAGTCTCTTGTGTCTCCTGCATTGTCATGCATATTCTTTACCCCTGGGTACCCAGTAGGTATCTTTCAATTCTTTTAGGGATATAATTTCTGTTATTACTAAAATATTTGGCTATTAGAGGGGCATAAGTTTCCAAAGTTGGTCCCTACTTCTGGTGATAAATCTTGGACTGCATCATTCAAGTCCTTCTCCCCTCTTTTCCCTTTCTTCTATGTATGAAGTTATTTTGAAGTCCTTATTAAACATCCATTTTGCATCTTGACAAATGCCAAAGCTGTATATAGAGAATGGTTTTCTGTTTGCTTCTAATTTATTAAATTACCCGAGAGCTTATAGGACAGAGGTCATGTATCCAGGGCACTGTTATTCTGTATAACTTCTTATTTCTTCTAAAAAGTCTGTATCTACTTATTTTTCCCCATTCTTGATGAAGGAAAAATATTACTGTCTCTTATCACCCAGAAAAGAATTCAACTAACTCTACAAAGGTTTAATATAAGGCTTTGAACTGAACTGAACTTGTTTATACTACATATTAAATGAATAGATCTACAATCTTCCTGGCTCTTCTAGCATCCGTTTTTACAGTGCACTGCAGAAAACACTGGGGTATGTTTTTCAGTGAACAGCAGTATCTGTCATTTAAGTTCTCACCAGTGTTTCTCTTTTATTTGAGTTAGTTTCAGACAATGAAACCTACACATGAAGTATCTTGTGCATTTTGCTTCATATTACTTTTAAAATAGTAGCACTCTGGCATTTTATATTATATTATTGACCATTTTATAAGGAACTATTGACTGAAACCATCCACCTTGGCCAGCCACTGTGAAACCACTTGCCTGAGTTGTCTCACAACAGAAGGTCCCAATAAGGAATATGGTGCTGTAGTCAACAGCTAACCAGAATTCAAGCGGCGCCAAAAGATGGAGGAGCCAAGCAACCTTCCAGACTCCTTCTTGCTAGAATCCATCTTGGCTAAAAGATGTGCTTGTCATTAAGAAGGGCCCTAAGTTGAAATGGAAATGATTGGTGAGAGACAACCCAGAAACCAACCTCATTATTATAAACACCGAAGGTTGTGAGCCACATGGCAGAGCAGTTTTCTTGGGTTCCCTTACTCTGATACATTCCACCCAGGCTCCCCTTCCCAATAAAGTCTCTTGTATTGTCACATGTGTTTCCTCAGACAATTCATTTCTGAGTATTAGACAAGAGCCCACTCTCAGGTCCTGGAAGGAGTCTTCCTTTCTGTAACAATTTCATCCACATTTGTGACCACTGGACTTCCCTGGTGGCTCAGACGGTAAAGCATCTGTCTACACTGCAGGAGACCTGGGTTTGATCCCTGGGTTGGGAAGATCCACTGGAGAAGGACATGGCAATCCACTCCAGTACTATTGCTTGGAAAATTCCATGGACAGAGGAGGCTACAGTCCATGGGGTTGCAAAGAGTCGGACACGACTGAGCAACTTTATTTTCTTTAACTTTCCTCTGCATAGGAACTGGAAGAAGAAAAAAAAGATCCATCCACCAAGAGAGTACAGCCACTTCTGATTGGGGTAGGGGCAGAAGGGAGTGATCCCAAAGAAAGAGAAGAAATGTGGTCTAATCCAGCATTATGGAGCCAGCAATAGGGCCCAGGGGAGGACAGGGAAAGGGTTAATGGCTGTGGGTATAGTTTGCCAGCTAATTATGGGCAGTGGACCAAACAATTCTAATTCATATGTTAATCAGGTGATCCACCAAAGTAAAAATTTGGAACTCAAGCAGCCTTGTTCTAGGACCCCAGGTTGAGTATACCAGAGAAGAAACATTTTAACCTTCATTTTGCTTTGAAAGGGTTTTGTCTTTGAATCACATTCTAAAGATATCAATTCTCCCAACAGAAGAAAAATCTTGCATTTTAGGCAATGCTGGTTGCAGTTTCACTGACATTGGGATGCAAGATAGCCCACGTATCACTGGTGGGATAGATGCTGCTGGAAGCAGAATCTCAGCCTGGAAATGGTCTTGGTGTTCAGTCCTGGAATTTTGGCATCCTGGCTCTCTAGCTCTATGGGGGTGAATAAGAGTGCTGGAGAGCTGAGTGCTTTAACTCTTGAGGTGCAAGCAAAATTGCTATAGAAGACTTAGCTAAGTCTAATACAGAATAGACATCCTTTATACTACTCATTGACCCTCCACTTTCAGTCATAGAGGCATAGTTCCAATTTCACCCACATCCAATGGGGAGATTTTCCTGGTGGCTATGACAGCAGTCGTCATGGAAACAGTATTTTAACCTTAAAGTATTTCTTCCTTGGATCCAAGATCTAAAGATCAGAAAGTCCTGACTTTCTAGCCATGGCAGCAAGCAGCAAATACTAACAAGTGTCCCTGGAGATGTTGGAAATATTTGAGAAGGTAAACACTACTAAGCACTTGACTTCTTGGAGTTGGGTAGAAGGAGAGTTTGGGAAAATAAATGCAGAATATTAACATCAATGAGAATATCTCTGTAAATGGGTGGAGTCCACAATACTTGTGTAACATTTGAATATAGTAATATATTCCCACATGTTTGTTTACTGATGTCTTAAAGACATAATATACATAAGATAGACATGGCCTCTAGCTTCCTTTGATGAAATTTTTAGTCTAACTCTTATATACTCCAGTGAAACTTTACTGTTTTGAAAGGATGTTTACATTAATTTAAGGCACTGAAATTCAAGGACTTGAATAGAAACCTTGCAAATCTGTGTAATGGCTAAGCATTCATGTGACATTTAATGTGTAAAAATACTAATGGTTGCTACCATCTTCCAAAGATGATAGTAAGGAGTGGTTTCATTGATATTCTTGTCTATGAAATGGTCCTTCTCCTCCAAGTGAGCTGCTCAGCCTCTAAATTCTATCTCATAACTTTAGCAGCCAGGAATGAAAGTTTTACCTGGCCAGCCAGCCTGATAACTAAATCCACCTCAGCCATCAGATGAATAGTAGATAGTGCAATTAAATTCTCTTCCCATCCAAAAGGCTGATGTTAGATATTTCCAATTCAAGAAAGATAGGTCAAATACTTTTCCAACTCCAGACTCTCATAAATAAAAAATCACTATTCTATTTTATGATAAATATGTTTGCTTAGAGTACTACCTACAATTTGAAATATAGCTTGGTCATTTGGATCCTCCATAATGGTATTATGTACACGTCAACACCTACCATGACAGGAATTCATAATCAGTCAAATAAAATAAATGGTTATTAGCACTTATGACATGTGAGATTCTATAGGCAGCAAGAATTTATTCATCCTTTCAAAGGGAGAAGCAGAATTAATATATGATACGGTTCAGATCCTCAAACATTTTATAATCTTGTTAGGAAGATAAAATTTAAATACATGAAACAAGGGTAAAAGGCAACAATAAAGAGTAAATATAAAAAGGCATATAATAAAATACTGAAGTATGGCAGGCGCTAAGGAGAAATCAGGTAAAACTGAAAGTAGCAATAGTTCAAAGATATGTCACAGATTGCTGGGCCTTGAGAAAACAGTAAGTATTTCATAGGTACAAATAAGCTTAGGAAATTGTGGTTGGGGTAAATAAGGTGTAGGTAGTGGTATGAGCTTGCTGGGTTTCTGAAGCAGTGAGTAGACTGATCGACCTAGAATGGAAGATAAAGTAGGATCAGTAGGAAGAGTGGGTGCTTTAGGGAGGACTTGAAAGCTAAGTAGATGCTTATTTTATCAAAGTACAGTTGATTTACAATGTTGTATTAACTTATGTTTCATTGCAAAGTGACTCAGTAATACATACTACTACTACTAAGTCGCTTCAGTCATGTCCAACTCTGTGCGACCCCACAGACAGCAGCCCACCAGGCTCCCCCATCCCTGGGATTCTCCAGGCAAGAACACTGGAGTAGGTTGCCATTTCCTTCTCCAGTTTTCCTTTAAAATTGGAGGAAGTTACAGTTCAGTATACACAGACAAAATCGTATCCGACTCTTTGTGACCCCATGGACTGTAGCCCACCAGGCTCCTCTGTCCATGGAATTCTCTAGGCAAGAATACTTGAGTAGGTTGCCATTCATACATAGACATGTATATACATTCTTTTTCCTGAAGATTTATCATAGAATATTGAATATAATTCCCCATGCTATACAGTAGGACCTTGTTTGTCCATCCCATACATAATCATTTGTATCTGCTAATCCCAAACTCCCAAGCCTTCCCTCCCCACCTCCTTCCCTTTTGCAACCACAAATCTGTTCTCTGTGTCTGAGTCTGTTTCTGTTTAGTAGTTCATTTGTGTCATATTTTAGCTTCTACATATAAGTGACACCATATAATATTTGTCTTTGAATTACTTCACTTAGTATGATAATCTCTAGATCCATTATTTCATTTTTATGGCTAATCTTCCATCCTACGTGTGTACCACATCTTCACCTGTTCATGTGCTGATGGACATTTAGGTTGTCTCCATGTCTTGACTATTATCAATAGTGCTAAGAAGTCACATTTTCACATGGATAGTGGGTAATAAGTCACAGCAGATTCTGATGCTGAGGAAACATATGCTATCATTAGTGGTTGGAGAAAAATTAATTTGATAACTGTGTGAGGGTTTGAGGTGAGAAGGAAAAGTCAGGACAAATAGTATGCGCAGCCACTGGTCAACGCTGAGTCATTTTTTCCATATGTAAAATGTTAGGATTATCTGTAAGTGACTTCTTGGCATGGATGGATCAAAGCACAAGTTAAGAAAGAGTAAGTAAATGAACAATTCAGGGGTTGAGCAAGACTAGGGAGAATGATGAGTTTGGGAAATGTGAGTTAGAAAGAGAAGACAGAATATGGAATGTCTGTATTTGGAAGGTCGTGGGTAACACATGCTTTATGTTGAGGGAAATCCTGTTAATAAGCCATAATTGGAAGGCATTAAAAATTATTAGCAGAGCCCTGCCTCTGAATGACCTATACCACGCTGGTGAAATAAATACATTCATGAAGCTATGTTTAGAGAAAAGAGGAATATTGAGGTCAATGTAAAACCAAGTATCCAAAACAGGTCATTATCTGAGATCATTCTAGATCAAAATGTGAAAAATGTACCATGTTCAAATTAGTATGCAAAATAAAGCATCAGTATGGAGTGAATTTATGTGATTATACCATGAATAATTCATTAGCATAAGCAATACAATTAGCTTCTTATAATATAATGATACAACTATTGCATTCATGTACAGTAAGCCTGACCCAAACTGTCATAATAGTGAGAAGTTTGAAAGCAGAACAAAGCCCTAAATATCTCAAATCCAAAGGACAGAATGAAATCTGCTGTTAATGGGACAAAAATGTGGTAAGTAGTCAGGACAAGTTCTTGTCTAAAATTGGTAAAGAGTGGTATAATTATTTATTTATTTTTAATATGTATTTTTAACTGATTGATAGTTGCTTTACAATATCGGTTTGATTTCTGTCATATATCAATATGAATTAACCATAGGTGTGCATATGTCCCCTCCCTCTTGAATCTCTCTCCCTCCTCCACACATTCCTACTCCTCTGGGCTATGATTTTTTATATGAACACTTTATGATACATCAGACAAAAATTATTTTTGTCAGTATGAAAGATAATTGATGTGTCTGATGAATATATCTCAACATAGTTTAAAAAATATTATGTGTAAAGCACCTGGTTAACAGTTGAATAGCTAGCTATTCTAAATAATTTGCATTTTCTTTATTTTTGTATTATGTTTTTTTTTAGGACATTTAGGTTGTCTCCATGTCTTGACTATTATCAATAGTGCTAAGAAGTCACATTTTCACATGGATAGTGGGTAATAAGTCACAGCAGATTCTGATGCTGAGGAAACATATGCTATCATTAGTGGTTGGAGAAAAATTAATTTGATAACTGTGTGAGGGTTTGAGGTGAGAAGGAAAAGTCAGGACAAATAGTATGCGCAGCCACTGGTCAACGCTGAGTCATTTTTTCCATATGTAAAATGTTAGGATTATCTGTAAGTGACTTCTTGGCATGGATGGATCAAAGCACAAGTTAAGAAAGAGTAAGTAAATGAACAATTCAGGGGTTGAGCAAGACTAGGGAGAATGATGAGTTTGGGAAATGTGAGTTAGAAAGAGAAGACAGAATATGGAATGTCTGTATTTGGAAGGTCCTGGGTAACACATGCTTTATGTTGAGGGAAATCCTGTTAATAAGCCATAATTGGAAGGCATTAAAAATTATTAGCAGAGCCCTGCCTCTGAATGACCTATACCACGCTGGTGAAATAAATACATTCATGAAGCTATGTTTAGAGAAAAGAGGAATATTGAGGTCAATGTAAAACCAAGTATCCAAAACAGGTCATTATCTGAGATCATTCTAGATCAAAATGTGAAAAATGTACCATGTTCAAATTAGTATGCAAAATAAAGCATCAGTATGGAGTGAATTTATGTGATTATACCATGAATAATTCATTAGCATAAGCAATACAATTAGCTTCTTATAATATAATGATACAACTATTGCATTCATGTACAGTAAGCCTGACCCAAACTGTCATAATAGTGAGAAGTTTGAAAGCAGAACAAAGCCCTAAATATCTCAAATCCAAAGGACAGAATGAAATCTGCTGTTAATGGGACAAAAATGTGGTAAGTAGTCAGGACAAGTTCTTGTCTAAAATTGGTAAAGAGTGGTATAATTTATTTATTTATTTTTAATATGTATTTTTAACTGATTGATAGTTGCTTTACAATATCGGTTTGATTTCTGTCATATATCAATATGAATTAACCATAGGTGTGCATATGTCCCCTCCCTCTTGAATCTCTCTCCCTCCTCCACACATTCCTACTCCTCTGGGCTATGATTTTTTATATGAACACTTTATGATACATCAGACAAAAATTATTTTTGTCAGTATGAAAGATAATTGATGTGTCTGATGAATATATCTCAACATAGTTTAAAAAATATTATGTGTAAAGCACCTGGTTAACAGTTGAATAGCTAGCTATTCTAAATAATTTGCATTTTCTTTATTTTTGTATTATGTTTTTTTTTCCCACTGAAGCATAGTTGATTTATAATGTGTTGATCTCTGCTGTACAGAAAAGTGACTCACTTATACACACACACACATAAACATTCTTTTTTATATATTCTTTTCCATTATGGTTTGTCACAAGATAATAAATATAGTTTCCTGTGTTACACTTTAATACCTTGCTCTTTATCCATTCGAAATGTAATAGTTTGCCTCTACCAACATCAATCTTCCAGTCCATCCCTCCCCATCCCCCTGCCCTTGGCAATCACAAGCCTGTTCTCCATGTCTATGAGTTTGTTTCCATTTTGTGGATAGTTCATTTGCTCCATATTCTAGATTCCACATATAAGCAATATGATACAGTATTTGGAGAAGGAAATGGTAACCCACTCCAGTATTCTTGCCTGGAGAATTCCAGGAACAGAGGAGCCTGGTGGGCTGCCGTCTGTGGAGTCGCACAGAGTTGGACACAACTGATGTGACTTAGCAGCAGCAGCATATGGTATTTATCTTTCTCTTTCTGGCTTACTTCACTTAGTATGATAATCTCTAGTTGCATTCAAGTTGCTGCAAATGGCACTATTACATTCTTTTTTATGGCTGAATAGTATTTCATTGTATTTGGGTACCATGTCTTCTCTATCCATCCATGTGTCAATGGACATTTATGTTGTTTCCATGTTCTTGTTATTGTGGATACTGCTGCTATGAACACAGGGGTGCAAGTATATTTTTGAATTTAAGTTTTGTCCTGGTTTATTCCCAGGGTTAGGGTTGCTGGATCATATACTAATTCTAATTTTAGTTTTCTGAGAAACCTCCATACTGTTTTTCATAGTAGCTATATTAACTTACATTCCTACCAACAGTGTGGAAGGTTCTCTTTTCTCTACATCCTGTTTAGCACTTGTTATTTGGAGACTCTTTATGATAGACATTCTGACTAGTAGGAGGTGGTAACTCATTGTAGTTTTGATTTGCATATCTCTAATGATTAGTGATATCGAACATCTTTTCATGTATCTCTGGCCATCTTTATGTCTTTGAAGAAATGTCTATTTAGGTCTTCTTCCTCTTTTTCCATTGGGTTTTTTTGTTGTTGTTGAGTTGTATGAGCTATTTATATATTATGGAAACTAAGCCCTTGTCTGTTGAATCATTTGAAAATATTTTTATGGTTTCCTTTGCTGTTGAATAACTTGCATTTTAACTATAGAAAAGTCTTTCTGAAACTTTCAGAAGGCAGAAACCTGATGATTGAACAGACATAGCATAATCAATGCCTGAAATGGATCAATAAGTAACTGGTATTGGCAGTTTGCCTCAACAGAATCATTACTTTGAAGAATAGAGGTTCCATTCACTTTAAACTCCTATTTTAGTTATTTTCATAATGAAATTATATCTCTCCTGGACTTTTACTGTATTGGTTTAGTCTGAACTTGCCTATTATAGATACCCCATGGGGGCTTCCTTGGAACTTAATTTTTCTGCTCTTCTTTTAGAGTTCCCACGGTTTCATGCATAGGAATCCAGCAGAGTGAAATATCTGAACACAGCTTCAGGTTACTTCTAGTTGATTTTGCTTCAACACTAATTAATGGACAACAGTAAAATATATAAATTGAGAATGCTGAAGCAAAATACTCATTTTGACAACGTAAACACCAAAAATAATGAAATGTTTTTGTTGTTTTCAGTGTCATCCATACCAGAGAAACTTTTTTGATGGTAGGGACCTCGAAAGTAGCAATGTTGCAGTGAGTTTTGAAGGACAACTTTGAAATAAAGTCATACATCTCAAGCAATATTCAAGTTTACATTGAATTTCCCACAGTAGCAGTTTTAGCTACTCTTATTTCAAAGCTGGGCTTCCCAGGTGGTGCAGTGGTAAAGAATCCACCTTCCAATGCAGGGGATAAAAGAGATGCAGATTTGATCCCTGGACTGGGAAAATTCCCTGGAGAAGAAAATGACAACCCATTCCACTATTATTGCCTGGAAAATTTCATGGACAGAGGTGGGCTACAGTTCATGGGGTCTCAAAAGGTTGGACATGACTGAGCATGAGCACCTCTATCAGAGTCTGTCTAGTATCTATTTTGAAGCTAAAGCAACCAGGGATACATCGGTATACATTTGTAGTACATTCTATATTGAACCCTGGAGTGAATCGAACCCTGGAGAAGGAAATGGCAATGCACTCCAGTATTGCCTGGGAAATCCCGTGGACACAGGAGCCTGGTGGGCTACAATCCTTGGGCTGTCAAGAGCCTGGCGTGACTTAGTGACTGAAAACAACAACATGTGGTAGTGAAATATTATCTTGGTTAATTCAGGCTGTTATAACAAACCTACCATCAACTGGATGGCTTAAACCACAGACGTATTTCTAACAGTTCTGGAGGCTGAGAAGTCCAAGATTAAGTTGCCATCAGATTCAGTGTCTGGCAAGGACTAGCTTCCTGATTCAAAGACAGTAGTCTTCTGTGTCTTCACATGACAGAGAAAGTGAGCTAGCTCTCTGATCTCTCTCTCTCTCTCTCTCTCTCTCTTTTAAGGGCTTCAATCCCATGAGGGCTCTTTCCACATGACCTACTTCTCTCCCAAAGGCCCCACCTTTAAATTTCATCACATCAATATTAAGGGCTAGAATTTTAACATGTGAATGCAGGGGAGACACAAGCATTCAGTCCATAACAGCATCACTGAGTCAGAACTACATGATAGCTTCCATGATATAATTTTTGTAAACATAATCCCCTTTAATTTTCACAAAAATTCTACAAAAAGACATTCATTTCTTATAATAGAGTAAAGCAAATATAAAATCCATTTATTGAAAAACTTTTTAATTGCTTAAGAAAATACATACACATGTCCAAATGCACACTCACTCACTCACTCACGTTGCAAAGCTGGCAAGAGAAGCTAAACTGAACCGGAGTATGAATCCACAGCAGAGTGCCGGCTGACCTACAGGTGATTTTCAGAACCATCTAAACTGGAATACTGATATTACTAGACTACATGTGATTGTATGAAACAAAACCTAAGGATCTCAGAGATGGAGAACTGGTCAGAACTTCACATAAAGATAGAACTTGAATTGCCATTAGAATTGCAAGAGGACCCAATTATCCAAGACAATAATGAAAAAGAAGTTAAAATTAAAGTTTGTATGCTACTGCTGCTAAGTCACTTCAGAGACTCTGTGCAACCCCAGAGACGGCAGCCCACCAGGCTTCCCCATCCCTGGGATTCTCCAGGCAAGAACACTGGAGTGGGTTGCCATTTCCTTCTCCAATGCATGGAAGTGAAAAGTGAAAGTGAAGTCGCTCAGTCGTGTCCCGCTCTAAGCGACCCCATGGACTGCAGTCTACCAGGCTCCTCCATCCACGGGATTCTCTCGGCAAGAGTACTGGAGTGGGGTGCCATGCATACTTAATATCAAAATTTATACTACAAAGCTACATCAAAACAATGTGGTAGTGGTACAAGGACAGACACATAATGCAATGGATAGAACTGTCAGAAATAAACCCATATAGCAATTATTTTTCAATATAAGTGCCAGAATCATTAAATGAGGAGAGAATAGTCTGTTCAACAATTGTATTGGTACAACTGGCTATTCACATAAAAAAAGATGAGCTTGATCTATAGCCAATATCTTATGTATGTGCTTAGTCACTCAGTCATGTCTGACTCTTCGCGACCCTATGGATGTGGGGATTCTCCAGGAAAGAATACTGGAATAGGTCGTCATGCCCTCTTCCAGGGATCTTCCTGACCCAGGGATGGAACATGGGTCTCCCGCATTGCAGGCAGATTCTTTTTTTTTTCTTATTTTTATGTATTTTTTAAATACTTTATTCTACTTTACAATACTGTATTGGTTTTGCCATACATTGACATGAATCAGCTACAGGTGTACACGATCTCCCAGTGCCGAAGCTCCCTCCCATCTTCCACCCCACCCCATCTCCCCGGATCATCCCGTACACCAGCCCCAAGCATCCTGTATCCTGTATTGAACATAGACTGGCACTTTATTTCTTATATGATAGTATACATGTTTCAGTGCAGTTCCTCCAAATCGTCCCACCCTCTCCTTCTCCCTCAGAGGCCAAAAGTCCGTTCTATACCTCTGTGTCTCTATGTTGTCTCACCTACATGGTCATCATTACTATCTTTCTAAAGTCCATATATATGTATCAGTATACTGTATTGATGTTTTTCTTTCTGGCTTACAGATTCTTTACCATCGGAGCCACCAGGGAAGGCATTAGGTGAAGTGAGAAGAAGTCGCTCAGTTGTGTCCGACTCTTTGCGACCCCGTGGACTGTAACCTACTAGGCTTCTCTGTCCATGGGATTCTCCAGGCAAGAATACTGGAGTGGATTGCCATTTCCTTCTCCAGGGGATCTTCCTGACCCAGGGATGGAACCCGGGTCTCCCGCATCGAAGGCAGATGCTTTAACCTCTGAGCCACCAGGGAAGCCATATCTCAACAGAAATTAACTTTAAATGGATCAGCAGTTTGAAGATGAGACCTAAAATTATAAAATCCTTAGAAGAAAACATGCAGGTAAATCTTGATCTTAGATTAGCTAGATTCTTAGATGTCACTGACAGCATAAGCAACAAAGAAAAAAAACAGGCAAATTGGACTTCATCAAAATTAAAAACTTCCATGCACCAAAGCACACTCTTAAAAAGTGAAAAAAGCAGACTACAGAATGGGAGACAATATTTTCAAATTGTATATCTGATAAGGATTTAGTATTCAGCATATGGAAGGGTCTTTTCACAATGCAAGAACAACAATAAAAATAACAAAGTTTAAAGAGAAAGTTTGGTGCTATTATATTTGCTGCCTACTGCTTGCTGCAAACTCATTTTGCATCCATCTCCTCTCTGCTTTGTGCCTTAGGAGGTTTACCTCTGCAGCAGCTCTATTCACTGGCAAATTACTGATTTATTTTGGCCCATAGGATGCGTTGACAAAAGATCAACAGATTGGAGAGAAAATGCTCCTCCCCTGCTTTAGTGTGTTGGGCAGTTTCTCCGAAATTACAGCTCTGATTGGGAGTCCTTCTTCCAGGGTCACAGTTCTCGCTGGGTTCTGTCAACCTCTATTTCTTCTCCTGGTCCCTTCAGCCTAAGAAGTAGTGATGCTGCCATCCCAGGGAGACTCACTAGCTCTTACTTGTTCCCGAAATCCTGTCCACAGCTTTGTAAGGAGTCCTATCATTAACATCTCTTCTTCATTTAGGCCCTATGCAGGATGAATTCTCTGTCTTGCCAGGACACAGGAGTCAACTAGCCTTGCTTAAAGATTGTTTTCAAGTTAAAGGTCAGATAATACCATCGATACCAAGGTAGATAATACCATAATTACAATACTATCATAATACCAAAAAAAACCCCGGTACTTATATGCTGTTTCACTTCTGTATTTGGCTTAAAAAGTATGTGCATAGACATCTATTTCATTTAGAGGGGAAAGATGAAAACAGATGGGGGAAATGCTAGGAATGAAAGGGCCTTTACAGACCTGTGTAAAGAAATTGTCCCTGATACCTTCAGAAAATCTTCACTTGCCAAAGAGCCTCTCCCAAGGGAACCATACAGAAAAAACATCCCTTTTTCTTCTTGTGAATAAATTGAACATCATTACCCAATCATTGTCCATTCCTCTAATGGAAAGGTTACAAGAGGAGGTTGTTCATTTTCTTTATGACTCATTTTCTTCACTTTTTCACCTTTGGATTGAGAATAAGTAGAATTTTTTAGTATTTTAGTTTAAAGTAGGTCATTCCCCTCTCACTTTGTTAGTGAAGTCTTACTTCCTTAAATTGGGTGACTGGGTGTATTCAGGATGTTTCTCTAAGTGATAGAGCTGAGTTTCAAAATCAATGTTATTCTCAGTGTTGGAAACGCATGGTGGAAATCTGTTGGGATTGGTTGGTAAATGAGAAGGTAGGTCATGAAAGTCAGAAACAGTAGGTTGGAAAGAGGACAAGGAATTGCCTCTACCAGAAAAGTCATACCAATGGATAGTGGGCAAATGCAATCAGGTTCAGATGCTGTGAAATCAAGGTTAAGAAAGATCTAAAGAGAGGAGCAGAAGGCCAAGGAAGGGAATTCTCTGTGGTGGAAGGTCTCATTGCTATTTGGGAGATTCTTTTTTCCACACAATAGAAGTCCATAAGAGATAAATGAGAATGGTTCTGAAACTTCTATGTTCATTGAGAATCTGAAAATAAACATATTATTTATACGATATAGAAAGATTATATTCTTAAATTCCACAATGCTGCCTTAGTTATGCCCTAAACCATCAGTGTGTGACACAAAGTGGGGTCAAGGCAGGAGAAGGCAGTGAGTCAGGGAGGAAGGAAATTGTTTTCACTGAGATAAATGCTTTGTACCCTCGGTCCCCAGGTGGTGGTGACCCACGAAGGAACTAAAATTTAACAGCAGGCAGTGTTGCTGAGACCTCCAGGGTAGTGTTCTAACCCTCTTGTTAAACACTCTGAATATTGGAAAACATGACTTCATTATTGTATTCTTAATACCCAGAACTGCCTTTGCCTTCTAATAGGTAAACAATAAAGGTTGACTGAGTGCTAAAACATTCCCATGCCTGACTCCTCCTGTTTTTTCATCCCCTAGACTTATCTTAGAATTGATGGAGGAAAGGAGCCTGAACCTTGCCTGGACCTCGCCCACCACTCTGTGGCTGTATTTGGTTGCTAAGTTTTAGCTAAAAAGATGAATAAGGAGAAGTATGGAGCAAAATGTTCAGCCAGAGTTTGGCCTGAGGAAAGACTTCAAAACTTGCCCCTGCGATGCTTTAAACAGTATTAAGCTCTATTGGAAGCTTTTCATAAAGCGAAATCTGGGGCCGTTCTCTCTAGGTAGGGCTACCAGCCCGAGGTACCTGCAAACAGGCGCTTGCCTTGTGCACTCTCTCTCTCCCACAGAACGATAATCCAGGGACAACACAGGGAAATACACAGGAATGAATGTCAAGTCAAACAAATTGTATATCTCTCTGCTGCCTTCTCTGACCTTGTTTCGGGGTAAGTCACACCTGCAGGAGGGACGTTCAGAATAAGCATGTTTGTCATTTGAAGCTTCTGTCTGCTCCGAAAGGAACTCTAAATCTTTCTTATGGAGGCACTGACATTTAGTTTGGCACATTTTCAGATACTAGAAAAAAAAACCATGACTTGGCAAAAAAAAAAAAAAAAGTCAAGTTAATATAGAGCAGAAGAGTCAACTATTTCAAGGCATTTAGAGAAAAATTTGCATGTAAGTATACAAATATACAATTTTTCAGGTATTGGGATCTATTATTATTTTTTCTATCAACAAGTACTGTGTACATGATAAATGTGACTTTCCCAAGCCTTCTAAAATCAAGGAGATTTCTTTTTCTTTGCAGTATTCAGGGGGTTTGGTTGTTTGCTAATTTTTTTTTTGTTTCCAAGTTCAAGAGCATCATATAAAGATAAGCTTCTTTGCATCTGAAGATCAGGGGATGTTTTATTAGAGAAGCTATAGTATTCATTTTAGAGTAGATATTAATCTTAAATTTGACTCGTGTTCTTCTGATGAGCTTCCCTGTTCCAAGTTTCAATTAAATCCCTATGGAGCGCCAGATCCATTTGCTGGTTTGAGGGGAGTGTTACACCTTTGTGTTTATGCTTACAACTTAAAATGAAAGTGATACAGAAAGACTGAGGGGATATAAAACATTTTCCAAAAGAGCCATGCAGTTTGGTATGTGTTGATATTCTGCAGAATATTTAGCTTTCTTTTTCCCAGAGGGTCGTCTAAGTCTACATTCTCACTTTTTTCTTTGCTGCTGGCCAACTTCTACATCCTTTTACTTCTGTGGTTCTGACATTTTAAGGCATTATTTGATCCTCAAGTCTTTGATTATAATTTTAGTTTCCCTAGACCAGTTCCTCCATCATTCTTTCATTTAAAGGCTGGCCCATGAACGAAATTAGAAGGGGAAAGTTCATTTTTGTAGTTTCAGCAATGGAGTACCTTCTACATTTGCTAACGCATAAGTATCAGTTGGGCTTTGCAGGTGACACAAATGGTAAATCCACTTGCCAATGCAGGAGTCACAGAGATGCCTCCCTGGGTCAGGAAGATTCCCTGGAGTAGAAAATGGCAACTCACTCCAGTATTCTTGCCTAGAAAATTCTGTGGACAGAGGAGTCTGGCAAGCTACAAGTCCGTGGGGCTGCAAAGAGTAGGACAAAATTGAGCATAAACAAAAAATAGCAGTTTTTTGAAAGCAGATTTTTAAAAAAAAGCCCTGGGTCAGAAACATTAATATGTCATGCTCAAATCATATGGAGTCTCTTGAACTCTAAGAGGAAAAAAAAACAACCTGCTTTTAGAGCTTCTGCTTTCCTTATTAACTTCGACCTTAGCTATTTCTCAATCCACTGCTTACATATCTATTTCATACACTGGAGGTGTAGAAAATTTCATACGAAAAGCTACCAGCATAAAAATGACTTTTTAAAGAAAGTTCAGCAACCTCTGTATAGATCGAATATGACATGTTCGAGTCACTGACTTCATTTATTAAATGCACTTCCCTGATGTGTTAAATAACTCCTTCTCCTAAGTGCAAAGGTTTTGTGTGTCTCTCCTCCCCCCCCCCCTTCTCATCTCCACGATTTACGACGTTCTCCTGACAGGCCTCATACATCCAGGGTCCATTAGGTGGGAAGATAGTTTTACCTCTGGGTGAGTCCTGAAGTAATCCTGGGGTGAGTGTTATTGTTTGGCAGTCTCCCTGGGAGTTTATAAAGAAACAAACAAACAAACAAACAAACAAAAAAACAAAGAATTATCTGGAATAGAGACTCAAGGCAAGAGTTTTCTCTTGCTTTTGAAATTGTCTGCAATTTTCTTTCTATAAGAATTTTTTATTATTTTTATTTTATAAATACACAATGTTCTCCTTTTTAAGAATGTGTAGAATTGGAACAAAGGTGATTAAGAAAGAGGCGCAAATGTTTCGGAAAGATCTGTGGAGAGAAAGTGGAGCTGGCCGTCACAAACTGGGGCCACTTGTTGGAACCCTGAGGATGGAAAAGTGCATCTTGCATTTAAAACATAGTCTTGTGCCTGTGAATCAGTAAAGGATGTTTATAGATGAGGAATGTTCCAGTGTTGTCTGGAAACAGCTGATAATTCTGGATCAGTATCAGGTATCTGTGTGTGTGTGTGTGTGTGTGTGTGTGTGTGTGTGTGTGTAAAACAGACCCACATATTCATAGAAAACTAGTACAGATCAACCATAAGTTAAGCAGCTGAATAATTCAAGATACCTGTTTCCTCTGAATTTCTTTCTAGTAGAGTTTGATATCAGAGAGTACTTGGGAGCCCTATTCCTATCTGCCACCACTGTTACTCCTTAGGGCTGGTATTTAAAATAGAAATCACTGTTTTGAAAAAGGGATTGATACTTAGATAAGGATTTATCCTGCAAGTGTTTTGTACAAATTCCTGTAAAACGGAGCTGCAAATGTGTCACTCTTTTTCTTTTCTTTGAAGGGATTTTATTACTAGATCAAGAACTTTTTGAACTATCAAGCTCAGTAAGATATGAAATCATTCATATCTCCCAGTCCTGTAACAGGCTGAATCTGCTGAGTACCTTTTAGTTAAAAGAATAATAATAGTTCTTAAAAATATGAAAAGACTGGTTACTGATGGCTACCTGTCCTCAGGCTTCGTTCTAACAGAATGTCACTGTGAAAGAACTCTGATGAAATCTAAATTTGATGTTAGAAGTCCACGGCTGTATTAATCTCTTGAAATAAAAATGTCATGGTTATGACTCTTTGGAACTGCTGCACTTAACTTCCAAACTGTTGCTTTTAAAAAAGGCTAATTCAGGGTTGGGTACATTAATGGCAATGTCCTATAAAACTGCCAGCTTTAAAAAAAAAAATGTCAGCAGAGACTTTTTTTCTGGCCGATGTCAGCACAAAAGGGTGCCTCAGTTGTTTTCATCTCCAAACAGCTGCATGCTTTCATTGACATTTGGTGACCTTTCTTTGTGCACCAGGCTTAACCTCTTAGGTTATTTCCTGGCCTCCCTTCTGTGACCTTTGACCAAGGCCGACCTTTAGCTGGAGAATGTGACATTTTGTTCTCCTCTAGCTGACATGTGATGCTCTCATTATTCAAAGGTATGTGAAAATAATGACCCCAGGTGACCTTTGAGTTTCCTTTCATTTATTGGTTGTTTTTGGAGCTTGTTTGGTGTGTACTGGCCTAGGTGAAGGGGGGCTGAGTAGGGACTAGGCTGAGATAAGATGGCCAGTATCTCTCTTCAGTCTGTTTCTAATCCCTTTACTGTTGATGACTAAGCCTTAGTATTTTCTGTTCATTGATTTGGAGATGATTTTGGCCTTTGAACACTAGATCTTTCTGAAACTTAAGAAATTTGGTACAGTGAGTGAAGCTACTTGTTTCTTTCTTCTTCCGACTAATGACATTTATGTAGATAATAATGTCAATGCTTTTATACTTAGAAAATGAATAATTCATATACAAAGGTAATATGTGACAAAATAAACTGCAAAATTTATCATTTCTGCTTTATATATAAATGGTCTAGTCGGATCTTTGAAAGAGTTCCATTTCTACATTAAATGTTTTACATATTTCACTATATAAA
>SJYC01065213.1:0-12491 GCA_006408675.1 Madoqua kirkii
TATATTAAGTTAATATGTATATTTGTTAACATGAATATGAACATTGAGTATGGAGTGTGGAGAAGGAAAATGAATTTAAGCATATATGAAATAATAGCCATAAGTTGTTTAAGTTAGATTTGGAATTTCAGACTTGAGTTTATATATACTATTTTTTCAATCTCAAATATGCTACTAAATAATTTATGACATCTGATATCCACTTTTCAATAAGACAAAGTTATTTCCACTTTAAAAAAATACAAAGTAAGGAATCATCATCCATTTTATTTAATGTGTGTCTGCTTGTATTTTGCTCAAAGTCTCACCTCATATAATTACATCTAGAATGGATTTAGCACCATACAGAACTGCAGATGAGAGTCTGAGTTGCTTGCCAAAATTTAGCACGGTCATTAACTCTGAGCTTTCATAACTTTCCAAGACAAGCTGTTGAGATGCTGATAATAAGTGACTTGAGGGTTATTATAAGTACAGTAACAACTACATAGTCTTCAGCAAAAACACAGAACCCTCTGACTGTGTACATTCAGATAAAGAGAAGCCCATCACTCACAAGCTATCATATCCTCCTAATTTCATCTCCAAACACTTGAAAAAAAAATTATTATACTATCTTATACTATACTTTAGGAGGAAATGGCAACCCACTCCAGTATTCTTGCCTAGAGAATCCCGTGGACAGAGGAACCTGATGGGTTGCTGTCCATAGTGTTGCACAGAGTCGGACACAACTGAAGCAACTTAGCATGTATGCATGCATACTATACTTTTGAGTATATAAAAATATTAAACCTTTAATATCATGAGATTTCTTTTCTTCTTATGACTCAATTCATTGAGGCTGAATTTAAGAAACACGAACACAGAATATTACTTTCTTCCAAAGAGCCTACCTTAAAGCCATCCTTCTCATTCCTGAATTAATGAGATTAATTTTAAAAAGGATACAAGAGAGGTAGATGCTTTGAAGAACATGATTGTTTCTAAACTAAACATACTTGCTTGTCATCTATCCTAATACAGACTGGTATCTTCTTAGAGGAAGCATGCTTTCAATTTTACTTTGTAAAATGGTACCATAGGGGTTCTGCATTCAAATATTTGAGTGACTACCTTAAACAGAGACCTCTAGAGGCACGGAGATAAAATCTAAATCAGACATGATTATGGTTATGATCTTCAAGAAAGATGCAACCTGATAGAAGAGAAAAACCAGCATAGCACGCTGAAATTTTTAACTGCTGTAAGAAAGCTCAACAACAACAAAAATAAGCTTAAAAACAAACAAACAAAAAAACACTTTCAACTTAAGTTAATATACTTTAAGTTCTATTTAAAGCATTAACAATTTTCATTCACAGGTAAATTTTGTCCTTGTCTATAAAATTCATTTATCATGCAGCTGACCTTTTCCTAATTATTGCATTTTGCTTTATCATCCACTAACCATCTAAGCAAGCTCTTCAAATAATTAGATTTAGGTCCATCATATCCTATGGGGTGAAAATTGAACTTAATGCCAAAGCCAGAACTTCTACATCTCAAACAACAACAACACATGTTTAAACTGGCTACAAAGTCAACTAAAGAGGTAACAATTAAAGCGTGAGATGAAGTTCACTGAACTAATGTGACCAAGAGATGGAAAGGAGAAGAAATGTAGGGTACCTCCAGCATGGCTACAAGTTCACTCATGAGTTTCAGCCCTAAACATATTTATTCAACATGACTATTTACTTAGGAATTTTTTAAAATTTCTTCTGTCTCTTTCTGCCAACTTACACAATCTTTTTTCTTTTTTAAACCAATGATATGTTCCATACATTTAGAAGGAGGTCTAAAAAGTTACTTTAGAGAATGTATATTGTGATTTGCACTGTGCAAATATGATTCTCATAAATGTTTTCTATTTTGTTCATATATATATATAGTTTATATATATTTTGTTTCTCTATATATAAAGGTTTGCTATTTTGTTTCTATTCAAATAGATTTAACCCCACAAAGGAGCAAGTTAAAAACATTTCACGGGTCCTGTATTAAACTGAAGCTTTGATTAATACATGGAAGTGTATACAGAGTAGATCTGCAGCCAGGGTAAAAATATTCAACAAAAGGAAGCTTCTGCAGAAAAAAAAAAAAAAAAAAGAAGTGAACAATATGTTGATGATTACATACATTACATTGAAGGGATATCTTTATTCTTTTATTTTGTAGGGTTTTCTAAAGAAATGATTAAATTTACTTTAAAGATGTTTTGGGTTTCCTGATTTGGAAATACTTGGTGCATTAATCTCCTTTATTCATTTGTTATTTATTTTTGGAAACCTGTTTTTGCACTTAGCTCATTCTGTTCTCTGTAAAGATTCTAACTTGTCAGGCATTTAATCACCATTAAAGACAAATCTTTTCACTTGTTCAAAAAAGTTTTCACCTAATAATGAAATATGACTTTCCATACAAGTGTCACCCTTCATGGACAAAGTGGTTTAAAGTGATAACGGGTGACCAAGTTATAAATATTTAAAAATTGTGTCTGGCAGGAGACATAAGTTTCTTTCTCCAAACCCCAGTAACCCAAACCTGAAGACAGCCAAGGTCTGTTTCCTGCTTTGTGATACTGCCTTATTGTTATTTAGATGACTTTAACCACAAAGGCCCCATGTTCCCATGTGGTAGATTCATAAGAAGCCATAAATCTACCTCCTTGACCAAGTACAGTTTTTCAGCATCTGTTCTGTTAGGTATCAAAAATGTGCACACAAGTAGTGTAGTAAAAGAATTACTCTTGTCTGGGTGACCCTTGTTGTTGTTGTAGTTTAGTCTCTAAATCATGTCTGACTCTTTTTGGACCCCATGGACTATAGCCTGCCAGGCTCCTCTGTTCATGGGATTTCCCAGGCAAGAATACTGGGATGGGTTGCCACTTCCTTCTTCCGGGGATTTTCCTGACCCAGGGATTGAACCTGCATCTCCTGCATTGGCATGCAGATTCTTTACCACTGAGTCACCAGGGAAGCCCTACAGTAACCCTAAGCAGGATAATGTTGGGATCCTTTGGTACCTAAACTCTCAAGTTTGGTTCTAACTTGTATATTATCAGAACTAATATAAATTCTAAAAGCCAACACTCCAAATGAGGAAATGGAGACCCTACAACAACAAAAAGAAGTAACACATTTTTAGTTTTATAGTGAAAAATCAAAAACAAAAATCTACTATCCTACCTGCATTGGCATGCGGATTCTTTACCACTGAGTCACCAGGGAAGCCCTACAGTAACCCTAAGCAGGATAATGTTGGGATCCTTTGGTACCTAAACTCTCAAGTTTGGTTCTAACTTGTATATTATCAGAACTAATATAAATTCTAAAAGCCAACACTCCAAATGAGGAAATGGAGACCCTACAACAACAAAAAGAAGTAACACATTTTTAGTTTTATAGTGAAAAATCAAAAACAAAAATCTACTATCCTATGGGTTGTCTGATTATATGTGATAAAACCATTTTCCTATAGTTCTTTATGCAATTACCACTTTGTCTCTTTTACACCTTGCAGTTGAGATATATTGTAATTCTTGCTAATTTCACTGAAATTTCTTGCTGTTTCTTGAGAAGCAGCCTAGGCACAGTAAATATTTATGTATCATTATTGATTCAAAAGAATATGCTTCTTTTCTCCCTTGTAATAAGAATTTATTTTAAATTTTAAGTATAAAATACTCAAAAATAACAATGATTCCTTTATTTTGATCTCATTAATTCCAACATAAATGATCACTTAACTTTGAGCTGGGAGAAATGATTTTGTAGTGGAAGCTTGAGAGAATCAAACTGATTGAATTTTTAAACCATGTCTGGTCAAGCAGCAGTCTCAGGAACTACCAAAATCACTGTATTTTGCTAGTGGATTTCTTTACTTTTATTTTAAAACTCATAGTAGTAATGTATTTTGAATATCAGATTTTTATTCTTTCACATCCTGATTTCCTATAGTGATCATATATTCCCTTAAGTGGAGAAAGTACTTTATTATTTCTGAAATTAACAATAAAATCTTTTTAATAGTATAGTGGTGGTTTTTACTTTCAGAGATCAATAAATTCTTCTGTGGGGCATAACATCTCATATTTGTTCTTGAATGAAATGGAAATATTCTCTATATACATAAAATCTGCAACGGAATTTATCTCAGCAAGATAATAGTTAATTTATACTGTGAAGTTCAAAAGGGCAGAAAAAAGATAGCAACTCAATTTAGGTAAAGATGTAGCACATGTATGCTCGAGGAAAATAAATGTCAAATAGAAAACTGTATCTGAAATTTGGACCACATTTAGATGTGCAAAAAAATGTTAAGAGCATTTGGGGGGCAATTGTGCTCCAATTAGATTTCTTACACTCACATCAGCCAGCCTTGGTTAGGAAGTTAATCATATGATTTACGGGGCTCCTTAAGCAGTGAAAAGGAGGAAACAAATAAGAAGAAGAAGGAACTGACAGTGTAACATTTATGAGGAGCCCATCAATTACAAAGTTTGGTCTTGGGGTAGAGTGGAGGTAAGTCAAAAGAAAGTTATTAAAAATCAGAATTTTTTACCTTTTGTTCTTTATTGTATGTAATATCACTCACTGGAGTTTATTTTTGAAGAGCAGAAAAAACATAATTCCAAATTTTATGAAATCCCTAATGAAACTGTAAGCCTAAACTAGAGATTTCTTAAGGTTTAGAGTTGCTTCCCAGGGGTTGCCAGTGCATACATTGGGAGTGGACATGCTGCTGCTGCTGCTAAGTCGCTTCAGTCGTGTCCAACTCTGTGCGACCCCACAGACGGCAGCCCACCAGGCTTCCCCGTCCCTGGGATTCTCCAGGCAAGAACACTGGCGTGGGCTGCCATTTCCTTCTCCAATGCATGAAGTGAAACATGAGAGTGAAATCGCTCAGTCGTGTCCGAATCTTTGTGACCCATGGGCTGCAGCCTACCAGGCTCCTCCATCCATGGGATTTTCAAGGCAAGAGTACTGGAGTGGGTTGCCGTTGCCTTCTCCTGGGAGTGGGCATAAAAGGGCATAAATTTATTACTGGCTAGGACAAATATCTATATCTATATCTATATAGAGATATGGTTATGAGAAACTCAAAGAGTCTGGCTGTATCAAATTGCCCTTGGGTTTATTTTGGGGAAAAGAACAATAATTAAGTGAGTAACATGGAGGAATAAAAATGCATTTCAAAGATGAACCAAGAAAAGAAGTTTTGTGTCTCTTATCAGTATGAGGAATATATACTCCTCTTATATGTAGTTAGTATATACTGACTAACAAAGGCCATATACATTGTTTTGACAGACACATAAGATACTAGAAACGTTTTGTTGTGAACTCTTACAATTTTCTTTGAATTTTCTTGTTTTCCTCACACTGTGGTTGACCCATTAGAGGTCATAATTAGGAAAATTATAAGAAAGGAGACTCAACTGAATATTTTAATTTTAGTGACACTAATCACCATCTTCAGTGACTTCCAATGTACTTGTTTATGCAATAATATCTTGATATTCTAGTAGTGTTTGTCTTAAAAAATATTTCCATCATCATGGTGCATAAGATGACATTAGGGACAGAAATAGTTATGAAAAAACCGCTAGGAGTTATGATGTAAATATGTTTATAAGATCTTTTCATAATGCAGATTACATAAATTTGAATTAAGTTACTTTTAAGAACATTGATTATTGATTTGATAAACTATTATATCCATTAGGGCCTTTTGTGTAAATAACAATTTTTAAAATGCATGCTGCTTTATAATAAAAATTCTTATGAAGTGTACTTATGGTCTCTTGCATGCTGAATAGCCACTTTTCAACATTAAATCTTGGCAAAAACTACATTTTAAAATTAAGAACCATTTAAGTTATACTACTACCAACAAAAAAAATCCTCCTGGAATTACTCAGCATGTATTTTAACATTTATGTTACTTTAAAATGACCAAGGCATATTGTTTAAATCCCCATAAGGGTCTTCCCTGGTGGCTCAGCAGTAAAGAACCTTCCTGCTAATGTAGGACATGTAGGTTTGATCCCTGGATCAGAAAGATACACTGGAGAAGGTAATGGCAACCCACACCAGTATCCTTGCCTGGGAAATCCCATGGACAGAGGAGCCTGGCGGGCTGCAGTACACGGGGTCACAAAGAGTCAGACATGACTGAGAGAGTAAACAACAACAAAGATGACTTACATATTTTCTAAGTGACAAGCCATTCTATGCTCTATTGATTATAGTATAGACTCTGCCATAAAAGAAAATTATACTTTTGACTGTGGTGTTAATCCTTATTATGGAACATTTATAGGTGTCAAGGGGCTTCCCAGGTGGCGCTAGTGGTAAAGAATCTGCCTGCCATAGCAGGAGATCTAAGAGACGTGGATTCTGTCCCTGGGTGGGGAAGATACTCTGGAGGAGGGCACGCCTCCCACCCCAGTATTCTCACCTGGAGAATCCCATAGACAGAGGGCCATATGTCTATACAGCCATAGATCTATAGTCCATAGATCTATAGGTTGCAAAGAATCAGACACGAGTGAAGTGACTTAGCTCACATGTAGGTATTAAGGAATGTTATGTGGAGATAAGCTACATTCATAAAAACACACCATGGAAATATGTCATCATTCTGAAAGAAACATGTTCAGTCTGTGCTGGAGATGAGGACTGAGCCTGATGCTTCACAACTCTTTGTGACATTTCATACTGGTGTGTTGATAAACTAGAGAGTGTATGTCCATTTGTTAAACTTCCATAAGGCATATTGATGAGTGAATTAATGACTCATTCTTGTTTCCTTGGTAAGTTCCTTGAGGACAAGAAAACAGCTACAATTTACTTATTTTTACACACTAACAATATCTTGCTCCATAAATGTCTGGGGAATGGATGAATGAAAGATGAATGCCTATGTCTAAAGAGGAAGGAAACTTCTTTTCTACGAAAAGCGGAAGACTACAGGTTTCAGAAAGAAATATATTTTGCATAGACTTTTTTAGAATCATACAATTTTTAGAGTTGAAAAATTTTACTGATGGTTACAGCAATTTTATCCACATATTCAATATCACATTCACTCAGTTTTTATACATTTAAATTTGGAGATTACTTTTTAAAAATTGGATTTCCTCCTTCCCCCTCAATTTGAGACTTTTCATCTTTCAGGGATGAAGAACCAGCTCTCTGTTTTTATTGTTTACCTAATTTGGCACCAAGTCTATAGGAAGTTTTCACAGATTCACCTTACCTGGGAGTTGAAAAGGGAATTGTTTCTCTAAGCTGTTTGACTCACTTGGTTTGAGTTCGGTGTTAATGAGGCCAGAGCAATGCATTTTCTTTCTGTAGCTGCACTCTGGCCTCTTCTTTCATTGCTCTCATTGAGAGGTCAGGAGAGAGTAGCAGAGCCAAGCACCCTTGAAAAAACAAGTCATTACCTAGGCCCTACTGTCAGCTGGTCATTAGCGTCACTTTTTTTACGGGAAGGACAGCATGATGATAATTCCTTGCAGGTCAGCCCTTGGTACTATAGAGCTATGATTAAGGATGCATATATCCAGACCTGCCCTTTGAATGGACTGTACAGTATATTGTTTAACAACAGTCAGACACTTATTTTAGAATTTTCTTTAGTCCTAGTAGCGATTAAAATATTAACCAAAACTGCCTGTGTTTCAACCACTGTGAATGAAATCTAGCTGTAAATTCTGACCGGTCTTCCTTTGTGGCTCAGACAGTAAAGATTCCGCCTGCAATGCAGGAGACCTGGGATCGATCCCTGGGTCAGGAAGAGCCCCTGGATAAGGGAATGACAAAACCATTCCAGTGTTGTTGCCTGGAGAATTCCATGGACAGAGGAGCTTGGCAGACTACAGTCCATGGGGTCACAAAGAGTTGGATACAACTGAAGCAACTTAGCATGCACGTGCACAATCAGAATTCTGATCTGTGAGTTATGCCTCCTACCCATTCTACTTCCTATTCAACAAAAGGTAAAAGATGAATGATAATGAATGAAATCTAGCTGTAAATTCTGACCGGTCTTCCTTTGTGGCTCAGACAGTAAAGATTCCGCCTGCAATGCAGGAGACCTGGGATCGATCCCTGGGTCAGGAAGAGCCCCTGGATAAGGGAATGACAAAACCATTCCAGTGTTGTTGCCTGGAGAATTCCATGGACAGAGGAGCTTGGCAGACTACAGTCCATGGGGTCACAAAGAGTTGGATACAACTGAAGCAACTTAGCATGCACGTGCACAATCAGAATTCTGATCTGTGAGTTATGCCTCCTACCCATTCTACTTCCTATTCAACAAAAGGTAAAAGAGTGAATGATATGTTCAGTTCAGTTCAGTTCAGTTCAGTTGCTCAGTCATGTCCGACTCTTTGCGACCCCATGAATCACAGCACACCAGGCCTCCCTGTCTATCATCAACTCCCGGAGTTCACTCAGACTCATGTCCATCGAGTCAATGATGCCATCCAGCCATCTCATCCTCTGTCGTCCCCTTCTCCTCCTGCCCCCAAAAGGAGTGGGGAATCATTAGCACAAAAAAGAAAATCCTGAATCCCCACCCATGCATTACTCTGGGGTAATTTTAGGATACCATAGCCCAAGTTTAAACATGTTTTTGATATCATGTAAACTCTGAAAGATGCTTGCATCTTTTTGGAGCCAAGATAAATAGCCTGTATTATGTAAATGTTTACACTGGTATGAGATTCTTGCAAGAACTTAAGCCGGCCCAGGGCCCCCAGCTGGCATGAGCACAGGGGTGGGAAGCATGACTGAGGTAAGCCTGCTCACTGCCGATTCTTTCTCAGGTCACTGAGTTCCGTAATTACTGAAGAATCAACATTTAGTGCCAGTCGTCTGAATCTCTCAAGACTCCTGGGCCGTGTGTTATTTTAGTGCCAGTTCTCTTTGCCACCTGCTTTACATTTGACATGCTGCTTCATTGCCATTGTTCTTGCTTTTGTTGTCATTGTTATCTTTCTTTGAGCATCTTTTTTTCTTTTGTTCTAAATATTTATGTCCTAAAAATAATTTTAAACTTTGTAAGTATCTAATGTATATCAGATGCTCCATAGAAAATGGGATTGACAGTCCCAGGAGAAACATCATTTATTCAAAACCTGATAAACAGGAATTATCTTCATAAAATAAATCCAATAGAAAAACACAAAGCATTCCTGAACAAGAGTCCAAAGTAATTTCTAAGCCTAGTGGACTTCAATTAGACAAAGAGTGGGACGAACAGAGAAAGTAGCACCAACAAATGCACACTGGTGCTGCTGCTGCTAAATCGCTTCAGTCGTGCCCGACTCTATGAGCCCATAGATGGCAGCCCACCAGGCTCCACCATCCCTGGGATTCTCCAGGCAAGAACAATGGAGTGGGCTGCCATTTCCTTCTCCATTACCTTGTAAAATAGATAGTTGGTGAGAAGTTGCTATGTAACACAGGGAGCCCAGCCTGGTGCTCTGTGATGACCTAAATTAAAAGACGTTTACTCCTTGGGAGAAAAGTTATGACCAACCTAGATAGCATATTCAAAAGCAGAGACATTACTTTGCCAACAAAGGTCCAGCTAGTCAAGGCTATGGTTTTTCCTGTAGTCATGTATGGATGTGAGTTGGACTGTGAAGAAGGCTGAGCGCTGATGAATTGATGCTTTTGAACTGTGGTGTTAGAGAAGACTCCTGAGAGTCCCTTGGACTGCAAGGAGATCCAACCAGTCCATTCTGAAGGAGATAAGCCCTGGGATTTCTTTGGAAGGAATGATGCTAAAGCTGAAACTCCAGTACTTTGGCCACCTCATGCAAGGAGTTGACTCATAGCCAAAGAATTGATGCTTTTGAATTGTGGTGTTGGAGAAGACTCTTGAGAGTCCCTTGGACTGCAAGGAGATCCAACCAGTCCATTCTGAAGGAGATCAACCCTGGGATTTCTTTGGAAGGAATGATGCTAAAGCTGAAACTCCAGTACTTTGGCCACCTCATGCAAGGAGTTGACTCATAGGAAAAGACTCTGATGCTGGGAGGGATTGGGGGCAGGAGGAGAAGGGGACGACCGAGGATGAGATGGCTGGATGGCATCACTGACTCGATGGATGTGAGTCTGAGTGAACTCCGAGAGTTGGTGATGGACAGGGAGGCGTGGCGTGCTGCGATTCATGGAGCCGCAAAGAGTTGGACACAACTGAGCGACTGAACTGAACTGAACTGAACTGAACTGAACTGAACTGAGAGGGATGGGATTGGGGGAAGGGAGGGAGGCTTAAGAAGGAGGTGTTATATGTGTAATTTTATGGCTGATTTGTGTTGCTGTATGGCAGAAAAAGACACCACATTGTAGAGAAATTTTTCTCCAATTAAAAACAAAATAAGATAAACACATTCTAGTCAATGTTATATCCATGAAGGTAAATGTGTGGAGGATTTGGGAAGTGATCTTTACCCTGAAGGTAAGTCTGGTTTTCACCCAGGAGAGGCTGATGGTACAGCTAGATCAGAATTTACAGCTGGATTCCATCCAGAGTGGTTGAAACTCAAGCAGTTTTGGTTCTTTAATATTTTAATTATTACTAGGTCTAGAGGAAGTTCTAAAATGAGTGCTTGACTGTTGTTAAATAAGAATATACTGTACACTCCACTGGCTCTTCTTAAAATTTCACAGGCACGCTGGGAAATAAGCAAGCAGGATTCATTATCCCCACCTGAGCGATGAAGAAAGAAGATTTAGGGAGGTTGGAGAGTGCTTGTTTTGTGTTTTTCCCACACTAGTAAACCATTATTCCTCACAGTCTATGCAGGCATAGCAATGAGCTCAATCCCCTGCCACCACAGCTCTCTTCTGTTTACGAGTGAAGGCAAATAAATGATTCTTTCAGGCTGCAGGCACCATTTTGTACATTAAAGAGACATACTCTGTCTGTGCTGGCAGAATCCCTTGTTTAGTCACTCAGCCGTGTTCAACTTTTTGTGGCCCCATGGACTGTAGCCCACCAGGCTCCTCTGTCCATGGGATTCTCCAGGCAAGAATACTGGAGTGGTTTGCCATTTCCTTCTCTAGGGAATCTTCCCACCCCAGGCATCGATCCTGCGTCTCCTGCATTGACAGGTGGATTCTTTACTGCTGAGCCATCTGGGAAGAATTCCTGTGCTTTCTGTGTTAGTTGCTCAGTCATGTCTGACTCTTTGTGACCCTGTGGACTGTAGCCCACCAGGCTCCTCTGCCTAAAAACTCTCAAATGCTTGGGTGAGAAAAGGTCAGAGGAAGAGCTTGGAGGAGGAACTGAGTTCTAGTTTCACCACGTGAAAGTGGGTCACCTCACTTTTTGGTGTCCATTTTCCTGCTCCACCATGATCCTTAACTCCTATGTCTCAGGCATACTTAATCCTTTCTAAAACTTGTTTGGGGAAGGGTATAAAGCTGTTTTGCTAAGAAATCAATAGATTGTACCAAAGTAAGGGTTGCATGCATGCATGGGTGCTAAGTGGCTTCAGTCCTGTCTAACTCTTTGCAACCCCACAGACTGTAGCCCGCCAGGCTCCTCTGTCTATAGGATTCTCCAGGTAGGAATACTGGAGTGGGCTGCCATGCCCTCCCCCAGCAGATCTTCCCAACCCAGGGATCGCATCTCCTGCACTGGCAGGCTGGTTTTTTACCACTAGCCCCACCTGGGAAGCCCAACTTTAGGGTCATTTCTCAGATATAGTTGCTTTAAAAGGAATGTCTGAAAGGTGAAATTTCAGTAGGCATTCATTCTCGTGTGTTAAAGAAGAGGACATGGTGTGGGGAGGGGTAGTCACTCAGATGTACCCCCTTGATTCTCTTTCAAGAAGGACATGTGCCCAGCTTCAGGGCAGATGATGAGCAGGGAAACTCCAGTTGGCAGCCCTGTCAGAGTCAAGCTCAGCTGCAGAGTGAGGCCTGTTTGCTCCAGGGCCCACCCTCGCCAGATTACCTTTGTCTGGTGGTGAGCAAAGGTGCGGAAGCCTAAAGACCAGTCACTTGGGCTACAAAGGGGAAAGGATACCTGAGGCTTTGGTTGGCCTCTGGCATCACAGATCAGCCTCCTTCAACCAACAAATAATGGCAGTCTGGACCATGCTGAGGGAGGGGGTGCTTGACAAGGGGAGGTGCTATAGAGAAGGATAAGACACCAGGTTCTATTTTCAAAAACTTCAGTTGATGCCGAGATATGAGGAAATGCATGCTAAATGGACCCCAGCAAGAAACAGATAAAGTATGAATATAGGCAGATATTGGGGTTCCCAGGCAGCACTAGTGGAAAAGAACTTGCCTGCCAGTGCAGAAGACGTAAGAGATGAGGGTTTGATCCCTGGGTCGGGAAGATCCCCTGGGGAGGACACAGCAACCCACTCCAGCATTCTTGCTTAGAGAAGCCTGTGGACAGAGGAGCCCGGCTGA
>SJYC01065214.1:0-18031 GCA_006408675.1 Madoqua kirkii
GTTCAGTATGTGGGTCTCCCGCTTCTGCCACTGACCTTGGACATGGGTTAGCTCCTCTTGGCCATGCTTGTGCTCCATCACAGCCACCCCCACTTATCATTAAGCTCTTTAAATGAAACTGATTGACTCACTGTGCATGGTTCAGAGATTGTAGAATCCTCCTATGACTATCAGACTCATCTCAAATATTTGCCTATCACCCTCAGTTTCCCTGGTAGCTCAGATGGTAAAGCATGTGCCTGCAGTGCGGGAGACCCAGGTTCAATCCCTGGGTGGAAAGATCACCTGGAGAAGGAAATGGCAACCCACTTCAGTACTCTTGCCTGAAAAAGTCCATGGACTGAGGAGCCTGGCATGCTACAGTCCATGACGTTGCAAGAGTTGGACATGACTGAGCGACTTCACTTTCACTTTCCCTTCAGGCTTTCCTACTGGACCTGCTACACTCAGCTCTTTAATCGTCTAGTACGTTCAGTTCCCCAAACCTGGCTTTAAGGGCTCCTCCTATTTTAGCACTTCATTGGAACCTCTTTAATGTTTTTTTTTTAACCTCAAACTCTAGCTAAATTCTTGGGGTTTCAGCAGGTATATTTCTCCGCAAGTTCTAGCTACACAAGGCACCAGCTTTCACTCCCACGCCACAAGCATGGCCAGATTATCTCCTTTAAACTCCTGTCTTATTGCTAGAATAGGATGATTATACATTGACTGCCTAAAGAGACATTGCAGTGTAAAATATCTTAATTTTTTAAACTTTGTGTCCTACCCATAACCCCCAGTCCCCAACTCAAGCACACAGTGCTGTAAGCCAAATTTCACTTCATTTTCTTGAGCCTTCATTCAGATGTCCCATTACAGCCTCTTATCTCTACATTCACAATCATGTCCTCATGTTATCAACCCTGAATTAAGCAAGCCATCGATACATACAAACACGCTCACAAAAAAAATCACTATGTCTTTTATCTAATTTCTGCTTTCACCTGTATCTTGATGATATGATCCTTGGTCACCATTTATCCCTAGGTTCAGTTAATGAAGTAATTTCTGCCATTTTCTTCCTATTGACTATCCACTCATCATTTTACAGCACTGAATTCTGAAACTATCCTAGAAGTTAACACTGAAAATGAAGTGTTTGCCAGACTTCCCAGTCCTTCATTATCTCCCAGGGCTTACTCAAACTCATGTCCATTGAGTAGATGAAACCATCCAACCATCTCATCCTCTGTCTTCCCCTTCTCCTTCTGCCCTCAATCTTCCCAGCATCAGGGTCTTTTCCAATGAGTTGGCTCTTCACACCAGGTGGCCAAAGAATTAAAGCTTCAGCTTCAACATCAGTCTTTCCAATGAATATTCAGTATCAACACCAGTAAGTATGTTTAATTCAAAGAGGTATGACTGACACGATAAGAAATTCCTTAGAAAAGTATATGAGAAAATCCAAAGAGACATTCTGCCTCTAATATTAGGTAAGAACAAGACATTAAACACACTTAAATATTTAAGTGTAACAGAACATTAAACTTGGCTTTATCTAGAGCAGCAAAAGCTGAAAGTAAATGTGCCCAAATGAGATGAGAGGACAGAACTCCCCCTCACCTGGCAAAGAACATGCTAAGAGTGTGAAACTGATTCTGCCCACTGAGGGAATTGCCAGAGCAGCCAGGAGAAGAGAATGGTTGAAGAAGAAGGGGTAATCAGAGTGCTCCACTCCATCTTCTCAAGCCAAGTTTGAGTTTTGAGTGGACAGCTTGGTTTGTATTCTGGGAACTGGAGAGAGCATAGGAATGCAGAATGAGGGCAGATACAGCCTTAAGAAATTTAAAGGCAACAGAATGAACTAAAGCTACCAACTGGGTGTCAGAGCAACAGGAGTGCTGGGAGGGAACTGGGACTTTCCCCAACAGGCTCCATTTCCCCATGGGGCACATGCAGCTGGCCTTGAGCCATTCTGAAAGAATCTTACCCAAGAGGGCTGCTTAAAGAACAGCAGGACCCTAAAAAAGAGAATCTATGTGTGATGAAATGCTAGGATTCCAGAGACTAAGGGAGGAATGGGAAGAAATGGGAGGAATGACAATTGAATGAAGTACCCAAGAATCCATTAATAATCAATGAATACACTCTACCATAAGTGGGGGCCCTCTGCATGTTTTGAGGATATATGCAATAGACTGACTGGAACAATGGGGACTTTGGGAAAATGTCACTGGAGCTTTATATTAGGACCACACTTTGAAGGCCCTGACTGCCTACCTAAATTCTACAGTACAAACCAGTAAGTGGAATTTAGCATTGTTATTGGAATGAGAAAGGTCAGAAAGTTAGATAACTGGGAAACATATTCCTCCTTTGGAGAAGGAAATGGCCACCCACTCCAGTGTTTTTGCTGGAGAATCCCATGGACAGGGGAGCCTGGTGGGCTATATACAGTCCATGGGGTCACAAAGATACAGACACAATGAGCAGCTAACATACACACACACATTCCTTCCTGGGCACACTTATTTCCCTGTAGGTATCAGATTTTCACAAAATCAAACTAAATAAAGTTTCTATCAAGGTCTACTCTTTCATATTTTTTCCTCTATCCTTATACCCAACTTTCTCCCTTCTAAACATTTTGTTTGTTTTCTCATAAGTAACAAAGTCATAGCTAATCTTGTCTTCAGTGTTCCATGCTAGTATCACTTTTCTAAAATCATAGCTACTTGCTGCTATTAGTATCAATTTTATCAATGATTCTTTATTCCATCTCTCATCCACCCAACCCAAACTTTCTATCTGATGTTTTCCTCATTTTCTTATAACTGCCTCTCCTTATATCATTGAATCACTTTACTTGAGCCTTTGTGAACTCAAAACTCAATTCTGTGATGCCTCTAAGACTTTGCAGAATCATAGAGGTTCTCCTAAAGGAAAAATTCCAAATTAAAATGATTGAAAATTATATCTATCCCCCAAATTTCACTGTGACCCACCTTAATCCCAACTTCTGTTTTATTCTTACTTAGCCTGGGGTCTTTTTTGAACCAGGGCTATGTTTTTAAGATGTGTAATATACCCAAGCAAATGTTTCACTACTTAAAATTGCTAATGATAACAGTAATTAATTAGATTAAATGTTTTTGGCAACTTTCTAGCTCTGAAAGTGTTTCCTTACAATAACTATTGATAATTCTAATCAATAATCATGAAAAGAATGAACAACTTCTACATCTGTAAAACTCTATTTTTCAATATCCATTACTATGGTCCCTTGAGACTACTTTGCATACTTTCATTTGTTTGCTTGATGCTAAATCTTGGAACTGCTCTTGTGGGATACATACAAGAAAAGTGTCTTTGGTCTCTGAAGTCTTTCCTGATTCATCAAAATTCATTAGAGAAGAAAAGAGACTATTTTGGCAAATATCCATAGTATTTCACTGCATTGTTTGCATTTTATTAAAATTACTCATATTTAAAATACTCATATTTTATAGGTACTGTTTGTTTTCTTTACTTTACATAATGGCATTACTTAAGTGTGTTTTTAAAATAAGACTATAGAGAAGGGCTTTATTTTTGTTTTTTACTTGTAATAATTCAGGATATATGTATGTATGTATACTATGTATTTTAAGAATTCCTTTAGGTTTATTCAACTTCTTTCTCTTTTTTTTGGTTTGTGTAACCTAAAAATCAATAATCATTTTCTCGCTTCATGTTAAATAGTTCAGATAAGATGCAAAAGCAAGAAATTGCACCTGATACTTGAAAGTTGCTATTCCTGACAGCACTTCATCTTTTCTCATGCCCATGTTGGCTTTTCTCCCAGCCCATCCATTGCTTAATGTAAGTGTTATAAATTGCTCTAAAGTGCCATAAAGCATAATAAACATAAATCAATATTTCTTGGTTAGAAACTTAGAAATGCTGATCCAGCCCAGGTGGGTTACAGATGTCCTGAACCCATCATGTCCCTTGGTTATTTTATCTTACCAAAAGTCAGTTCTGGACTCAACTGTGCCTTTTTTTTGCTTGTTCGTTTGTTTATTTGTTTTTTTCTCTGACCTTAGTCCCATGGACAATTTCAGTGACACATCAGGACAGACTATGGGGAAGATATCTTCCAGGAATCTTAGAAAAGACCCATTATTTTTCCTTCTGGCCTCTGATCCCAGCAACTTTGGAAGAGTGGAGTGACAGTCTCAGACAAAGTTAGATAGCAAGCCAGTAACATGTCAAGCTTGTCTAAGGCAAATTCCAGTTTGTATGGGGAAAAAAATTCAATTTCTTCTGAGATTCAGTGAATTAAGCAAAAACCCACTTCTTTCCTTCTGGCTCATAAATGTAGCATCTGATCTAAATGGAACACCTGCAGGCTGCTTAATGACAAAGAGACCCATTTGAATTTCTGCTATCTTTGGGATTTTTTAATATGATTATATGCTATACACCCTTGGATATAAAACCACATCCCTCTCCTGGAAATGACAGCTTGCCCCCACAGCCAACTGATGCTATTTATGTGGCATTGTTGTTATTTATTCTCATTTCAAAGGGAATGATTGAATGGCTTTGTGGTTTCTCCCAAGAAACTGTGGAGCTATATAGTATGAAATCTGCAAACTCAGGTGATCATCTTTCTTGAGGAGATTTTCACAGGCAGCTCTTTGGAAATTGCATGAAAAGGTTGGTAGGACATTAGACAAAGTGGTGTTATTAGACTTATTGACTCAAAGCTCACTTTTCATACTAATTGTGACCCAGTGCACTTAGAGGGCAGACTGTCTTCTCCCCCAGACCTCATCCCCCTCCAGCCAAAAACAATGTTCTTTCCACCCACCCCCAGCATATCTGAAAGCAGGTATGCCTATCCGGGGAATGTGGATAGAATTAGACAGACTTTATACTTGCCCCTGTCTGAAAAACTGCTATTAGTCTTTCATTCTTTTGTATTCTGAAAACTATTTGATCAATAGAAAAAGAAATATAACTGACCTCTGAATATGTAAAAAGATGCCAAACTGTTCTTATAAGGGTAATGTAAACTAAAATATATATATATACTCAGATACTATTTTTTACCAATGAGATTAGCAAAACCAAAATTTAACACATATTTTTGGTGACTCTGAACAAACAGGAATCCTCATAGCTTTGTTCATGGGTACCATCCTGGCAGAGGAGAATTAGCTGGCTCAGTAGTAAAGAATCTGCCTGCCAATGCAGAAGATGTAGGTTCGATCCCTGGGTCAGAAAGATCCTCTGGAGAAGGAGATGGCAACTCACTCTAGTATTCTTACCTGGGAAATCCCATGGACAGAGGAGCTTGGGGGGCTACAATCCATGGGGTCTTAAAACAGTTGGACATGACTTAGGCACTAAACAACAACAACAATCAAACTTATAAGTGCAATCATCCTTTGGTTTTAGCAATCCCAACCTTGGGAACTGATCCTATAGTAAAAATTGCTCATATGAATGAAAAATATATAAAGTTATACATTGAAAAACTCTAAATATCACAAGTTCAAAACAACTCAAGTTTTGTCAAGAAGGAACTGGTTGAATTAACTATGGCATATTAACCTAATAGGATATTATACAGGAGTATAAAAAAATGGGGCAGCTCATTATATGTTGGTATGTTAATATCACTAGTTTGTGTCTTTAAATGGGTAAATGACACAGAACAGTGCATATATAGTAATATACATGTAAGTGGGAAGAGGGAATGAGAAAACTTTATTCTTGCTTGGCATTTGTGTAGATATACTGATAGAATGCATGCATGTGCCTGCGTTTGTTCAGTCACGCAGTTGTGTCCAAGTCTTTGTGACCCCATGGACTGAAGCCTGCCAGGCTCCTCTGTCCATGGAATTCTCCAGGCAAGAATACTGGAGAGAGTTGCCATTCCCTTCTGCAGGAGATCTCCCCAATCCAGAGACTGAACCTGCATCTTTTCATTGCAGGTGGTTTCTTTACTACTGAGCCACCAGAGAAGCCCATACCGAGAGGATACTTAAGACATTAATAACAGTGGTTACCTATGGAAAAGAACAAGATGGATGAGATCAGGGAAAAGAGTAAGAATTATCAGTCTTTACTGCTTTTATATTTGAATCACGTAAATGGGGTAACCTACTAAATTTTCAAAATTAAAAACAATATAATCTATCTTCAATGTACAAGGGTTACAGTTTCTCTGTGTGTGTGTTAGTTGCTCAGTCATGTCTGGCTCTTTGTGACCCCATGGACTGTAGCTTGCCAGGCTCTGCTGTCCATGGGATTCTCTAATTTCTCTACACTATAGCTAGCATTTGTTTTCCACTGTTTTGGTTGTAGTGGGTATGAAATTGTATTCATTGTGATTCAACCTACTCAAATTTTTTAAATTAATGAGAAAACTGTGTCATAAATGTCTTTTATTAAACTATTATATCTATGAAAAATATGACCTCCAGGGAGATGGTGTGGGGTGGGAGGTGGTGGTGGGGGCTTCGGCTTTGGGAGATCGTGTACATCTGTGGCTGATTCATGTCAGTGTATGGCAAAACCAATGCAGGATTGTGAAACGGAATAAAGTATTAAATTAAAAAAAATAATAAAACAGGTAATATTAAATAGAAAATTAAAAAAAAAGAAAGAAAAATATGACCTCAATTCTATTATTAAATCAAAAAGTCCATTGACAGCTTGCAGACCTCAGTTTGTTGAGGCCTAGAACTAGGCAGATCCTATCTAGTCTTGCCTAGAACTAGGCAGACCCTGTACATGAAAGCTGCTTGCAGCCATGTTATTAATATTAAATATCTACCGAAAGCTAATGGCTTCATGCCATGATTCTTTCTGCATATTCCTGTGACATAGATATTTCAATCTCTCTTTTACAGATGAGGAAGCTAAGGGTCTTCTAGAATAAAGAACATAGCTGAAGTTAGACCTCTAGTAAATGAAAATGCCAGGATTCAAACCAATGTCTGCTTGATCTCCAGTCCTGTGCACTTTTCACTATAACAAAGCTTTAGAGGGAGGAAAACCACTCGGAAGGGACAGAAGACAATTAAGTGACATTTTTACCTACCTCCAAATTTGCATGAGTTGGCTTTGTCATTTAAATGTTTTTCTTGTTCTGTTCCATGAAGCCAATGTCTCCCTTTCTTTCTGATTTTGATACCATGGCATGTGTTCTAACTTGTGCCATTTTCTCTGAGATCTTGGACCCATAAAACACTTTTCCAAAGACCAGAGGCCTTCTTGTTAGCTTGGTGCCTGAAGGCCTCTTCTTTCTTTGGAATATGTGAATTCTCCAGACTCTAGACCACAGTTTCAAATATACTTCCAGCCAAATGGCAGTTCTTCTGCAGAAAGAAATGAGGTACAAGATAGAAGAGATAGACTGAACTCTAAACTAGTCTGAACTGGTTCCTGGCAGGAGACGGGTAAGTATACCCAATGGGAAACTCACACCATCCGTGTACTGACAGGTGAAACGTCAACCCCTTCCATGGATATCACATCCTGCTTTGGGCACAGTGTCTTCCTCTGTGAACAACTGCTGCCAAATGGTGCTTGGAGATTGTTACCTTATCTCAACCCAAAAGGAATCCACTATAGAGCCAACCAATCACCTTATTATCAGGTCCATGAACCAATCACCTTGTTACCAGGTCCAGGTATGGATGAGGCCATTAATAAGACCACACAGAGAAAATGTCAAATCCTGGGAAATTCATGGACTAGCCAGTGAAGCTATGTTCTTTGTCCATAGAAACTCAAGGCAAATTTTACCACTTCAACATGAAGAGGTTTTTAATGAAATATATTACAATAAAAACATTTCACCTGGAGGGAAGTGTGTCAAAACAAAATATTACTTTAAGGTGAATCTGTTTCCTTTGAATAGTAATGTAAAAATACTCTTTAAAAAAAAGTTTTGGCCCAATTTATAAGAAATTCTTTTGTATTATATGAAAACTACTCATTTGGGAAAACAAAATACAATTCTGACTCTATTGAATAGGCTGTTGATTCAGGGAAATCTACAAAGGAAAGGTCAGAAGAGAGTGAGATCTGAAGCCCTTGTATCATTGGGAACATCCACACCAGAATACTACAAGACCCTATTGTTACCTTTTACCCCCCAGGTTTAATTACTTTTAAATAGTTAAAAAAAATAAAATTAAAACCTGAATTTAGTTTTTGTAAACTCTAAGTAAACGTGAAATCCCATTAACTACCCAATCTCATTCCACACAGGTGTTTTCTATAATCGAATTAGTGTGTACCACTAAGACCATTCTGGGTCTTTTATATTTACATCAACATAAGTACATTTTGGCCCAGCTCCTTGATTAATAAGCAGATATTCAACACATATTTTTGAGCACTTACTACTCAGAAGACTATGTTTTAGGCACAGGGGATGTAAAAAGATTAGGTTTTATATATTGAGCATCTAATTTATGCCAGGACTTTTGAGAGGGAATCTACCCTTAATTTTGTATTTGATCAACACAATAATCCTGAAGAGATGTGCTACTCTTTGTTCTACAGATGAGAAAGTTGAAGTTCAGAGAAGTTAAATGATTTGCCTAAGGTCACAGATGACAGATAATAGAGCTGAAATTCAAACAGAGGCATGGCTGTGGATGACGCAACATGACAATGTGCTGAAATAATAGTACTGCCCCAGTGTTCATAACAATTTCCCTAAGGCTTTACATATTTTGACTCATTTAGTGATGGACAGGGAGGTCTGGTGTGCTGCAATTCATGGGGTCGCAAAGAGTCGGGCACGATGAGCAACTGAACTGTATGTTGACGGCAACAGAGATATGTCGTGTTATCAACCCCCAATTTACAGATGAGGATATAAGGCTCAGTGAGGTTAATAAATTTACCCTAGATTACGCTGTTCGGAGAAGGCAATGGCATCCCACTCCAGTACTCCTGCCTGGAAAATCCCATGGATGGAGGAGCCTGGTGGGCTGCAGTCCATGGGGTCACTAAGAGTCAGACACGACTGAGTGACTTCACTTTCACTTTTCACTTACATGTATTGGAGAAGGAAATGGCAACCCACTCCAGTGTTCTTGCCTGGAGAATCTCAGGGACAGGGGAGCCTGATGGGCTGCCGTCTATGGGGTCGCACAGAGTCGAACACGACTGAAGCGACTTAGCAGCAGCAGCAGCAGAAGATTACGCTGTTAGTAATTGCCAGAACTCGGATTGCAATCCCGACAGTCCGCTTGCATTGCTTCATCTCTTCACTCCTGCATTACACTGTTCTCAATATCGTGTGCATTGATGCACACGTGCTCAGTTGTGCAGTCCTGTCTGACTCTTTTGAAACCCCATATGTTTTAACCAGCCAGGGTACTCTGTCTATGGAATTTTCCATAGGCCATTAGGAAGCCTAGCCTAATGGCCATAGGCCATTAGGAACCCATGGAGTGGGTTATCATTTCCTACTCCAGTGGATCTTCCCAATCCAGGAATCAAAACTGTGTCTCTTGTATCTCCTGCATTGGCAGGTGGATTATTTATCTCCAAGCCTGTGCTTAGTCACTCAGTCGTGTCCAGATCTTTGCAACCCCATGGACCTGTCTCTTATACACATCTAGATGTGTATAAGAGACAGACCATATGTTTTAACCAGCCAGGGTACTCTGTCTATGGAATTTTCCATAGGCCATTAGGAAGCCTAGCCTAATGGCCATAGGCCATTAGGAACCCATGGAGTGGGTTATCATTTCCTACTCCAGTGGATCTTCCCAATCCAGGAATCAAAACTGTGTCTCTTGTATCTCCTGCATTGGCAGGTGGATTATTTATCTCCAAGCCTGTGCTTAGTCACTCAGTCGTGTCCAGATCTTTGCAACCCCATGGACTGTAGGCTCCTCTGTCCCTGGGGATTCTCCAGGCAAGATTACTGCAGTGGGTTGCCATGCACTCCTCTAGGGGATATTCTCAAGCCAGGGATTGAACTCAGCTCTCCCTTGTTGCAGGCAGATTCTTTACTGTCTGAGCCACCAGGGAAGACCAAGAATACTGGAGTGGGTAGCCTATCCCTTCTCCAGGGGATCATCCTGACCCAGGAATCAAACCAGGGTCTCCTTCAATGCAGGCAGATTCTTTACCAGGTGAGTTACCAGGGAAGCCCCAACTAATGCATGTTCATGTTTAAAAACTATGCAACTCTTAATTATATTTGGTTAGAGGTTTTAACAACAGTGACAAAGACATCTTTATAAATAAAATGATCAAATTCTAAGAATCATATATATGGTGTGATTCTAATTATAGCAAATGGATGACAGAAAAATTTAGTAAGAAATTCATTTTTTGAAGTCCACTTTCTTTTAAGGTTGTATAAAAAACATGAATAGAGCCAAAAGTAGATGAAATATTTTCACATTCATTTACATCACAATCTAGTTCTTCACATTAACTTTACTCTTCAAACAATAGGAAATGGGTGCAATTTAAGAACTGAGAAAGAGACTGCCTTCTCAGGGCACACCTTTGATCCTCCTGTGATGGGTGGTTTTTTTTTTTTTTTTCCTGGCTATTTACAAAATATCACCAAGTCTCAGTGTTCTCTTAACTCACCTGAAATTTGGTGGGAGTGTGGGGCTGGAGAAGACTCTTATGAGCCCCTTGGACAGCAAAGAGATCAAATGAGTCAATTCTAAAGGAAATCCACCCTGAATATTCATTGGAGGGCCTTTTGCTGAAGCTCCAATACTTTGGTCACCTAATGTGAAGAGCTGATTCATTGGAAAAGACCCTGATGCTGGGAAATACTGAAGAAAAAAGAAGAAGGAGGCATCAGAGGATGAGATGGTTTGATAGTATCACTGACTCAATGGATATGAATTTGAGCAAACTCTAGGAGATAGTAAGAGAGAAGGAAGCCTGGTGTGCCAGTCCATGAGGTTGCAAAGAGCTGAATGTGACTTAGCAGCTGAACAACAGCAGCAAGACCAAAAACAGAAGTGACCAGCCAGTCCGCAAATCCCACACCCTGCATTCAGTCTCCTGGAGAAGATTATGCCAGGTTCTGGGGCATGGTTGCCAGGAGGCAAGTGGTTTTGGAGGAGGAGAGTTTGAAACAGGAGAATTGGACAGAGTTATAGGGAGCTTCTCCCATTAGTGGGGTTTTTTCCCCAGGTTCCTCAGCTAATGGAGATCAGTCCCCATATCCATGGTGATACCCAGCCTACCGGTAATATGAGTTGGAGGGATAGTACAAGCAAATGGTGAAGGATTGGGGGGAAGAAGAAGGTAGGGGGTTAAGTAGTAAAAACCATGCACTGGAAGGCCATGTCAAGGATCCCTATCAGTTCTGTTCAGTTCAGTCACTCAGTCGTGTCCGACTCTTTGTGACCCCATAAACCGCAGCACTCCAGGCCTCCCTGTTCATCACCATCTCTCGGAGTTCACTCAGACTTACATCCATCGAGTCCGTGATGCCACCCAGCCATCTCATCCTTGGTCGTCCCCTTCTCCTCCTGCCCCGAATCCCTCCCAGCATCAGAGTCTTTTCCAATGAGTCAACTCTTCACATGAGGTGGCCAAAGTACTGGAGTTTCAGCTTTAACATCATTCCTTCCAAAGAAATCCCAGGGTTGATCTTCTTCAGAATGGACTGGTTGGATCTCCTTGCAGTCCAAGGGACTCTCAAGAGTCTTCTCCAACACCACAGTTCAAAAGCATCAGTTCTTTGGTGCTCAGCCTTCTTCACAGTCTAACTCTCACATCCATACATGACCACAGGAAAAACCATAGCCTTGGCTAGATGGACCTTAGTCGGCAAAGTAATGTCTCTGCTTTTGAATATACTATCTAGGTTGGTCATAACTTTTCTTCCAAGGAGTAAGTGTCTTTTAATTTACCTGACTTTAAAAGGTTAGATAACTATAGTGACCCATATGGAATGAAGAAGAAAAGTCCTTATCCAGAATGTTCTTGAGACTTCAAAAGATCACATAACACTTTTTGGAGAGACATCTTTTCACCCAACTTCCACTCAGTGTAGAGGTTAATAACGATTAAGTTTTTCCTTCATCACTGCTGGTAAGATTTTAGATTAAATTTGATTTGAAGATTAAAAGAAACATGGCATTCCAGGTAGGGAAAAGACACAGGAAAACCTCAACAGTTGTTCTCTTTAGGTCGTAGAATAGTGGGTGACTTTATTCTTTATCGCCTTCTATATTTTCAAGTTTTCTATGATTGTCACTTGTTCTGTACAAAATCATAAAACCAATTACTTTTTTTAAACTCTTATTAGCTATGTCATTTCACCGTCCATCTGGCTTAGTCATGCTTTATTTTCATCTAGACATTTTTACACTGCAAATGTTTGTTACAAGTAGGACAGCTATGAATTTTTTCTAGAATCCAGTCCTAGAATTTGCATTTAGATATATGTAAATGAAAGCAATTTAGGCCAACATTATTCTATATCCTACTTGAAAAGAATTTTTAAAGTGTTAAGGGAAACTAGAAGGATTTAATCAGTTTGTTCCATGCCAAACTCTAAGTCCAGGATCAGGCCCATAAATGATGACAGGGGCCCAGACAGCAACACCTCAACTAATACTCCTGAGTGGTCGTTTTGGCAACTAATTTCAATTTTGAAAAGAGGAAAGTGGGCCAAGTATACAGGCCTAACAGAAAACTCCCATAGGCTGCTTGCATAATTGGAGCAGCTAGTTTGCAACTTCTCCTTGAGTCAATCGCTGGCTTAACAGTTATGGTTATTCACTTCAACTAGATATGAACTGATACCAAAAATAAATGGGCTGTGTCAAGCTACTTTATCCCAGATTCAAGCAACTCTATTATAATCCCATATAGAAATGAAGGCTTTTTAAAGACCACCAGGAGACAAATCTGTCTTTCTCCAGACCCCCAAGCACAAACTGGATCAGATCTTAAGCTTCAGATCAGCACCAGTTTATTGTCAGGCTTCCCAGAGACTCCCTATGTTGGTCTCACATATCTGAGAAGGTCTGAAGAATCTCAGTGGCTCAGTATCAAAGCTTTCTTCCGTGCCACACAGTCTCTCCTATAATTGCCTTCTGGCTTTTGCAAGAACTTTTATCACCAGAGCGCTGTTTCCTCTGAGCTACACCAGTATGTTTTTGTCCCATTGTAAGCTAGCTAAAGGGGCTTTTCAGATGGTGAAGAATCTGCTTATAATGTGGGACACCCAGGTTCAATCCCTGGGTCAGGAAGATCCCCTGGAGAAGGGAATGGGAACCCACTTCAGTATTCTTGCCAGAGAACCCCACAGACAGAGGAACCTGCCAGGTTGCAAAGAGTCGGACACAACTGAGCTACTACTGCTACTGCTACTACTACTACTACTAAGCTGGCTGAATAAATGCAGATTAGATCCTAACATTCAGCCTTGCAGAATTTCCTTGAATCTGCTTGCCTGCCTCCAAAGTGTGCTTGGCAACTGCTTGCCATTCATGGCTATGGACCTGAACCATCCCTATAAAATATCTGTCCATTGATATCATCTCCTCCCACCTCACCTATCCCAGTAATGGAAGAGTGTCTCCTTTGCCATCATCAGTCTTTACTCTCTAACGGATCAGCTTTGTGCCTTGTCATTCTTCACTTCTCGTATAATTAAGTTCATTAAACCGTTTATTTAATACCTACATCTTGTTGGTGCTATTTTAGATGATACAAAGATGAATCATATTAGATCTTTGTCCTTAAAAAATTCCTACGTTAGTGGATGTATTCGTTTCCTAGGTTTGCCTTAATGAAAGACCACAAACTGGATAGCTTAAATCAACAGAAGTTTATTGTCTCACAGTTCCATTGGTAAGTTCTGAAAGCAAGGTGTTCGCACGAGTGATTCCTTCCTTCTATGGGCCATAGATACAATCTGTTCTTTGCCTCTCTCCTAGCTTCCAGAAATCTCAGGTGTTCCTTGACTTGTGGATGGTGTTCTTTCCGTGTCTTCACATTATCTCCCCTCAGGACCTGTTCGTGTCCAACTTTTCCCTTTTATTAAGGAACCTTATCATATTGGATTAAAAGTCTAATAGTATAAGGGTTAGTCGCTCAGTCATGTCCAACTCTTTGGGACCCTATGGACTATAGCCCTCCAGTTTCCTCTGTCCATGGGATTCTCCAGACAAGAATACTGGAGTGGATTGCCATTCCCTTCTCCAGAGGATCTTCCCCACCCAGGGATGGAGCCCAGATCTTTGGCATTGCAGGCAGATTCTTTACTGTCTGAGCCACAAGAAAGTCCTGCTGTCCTCCAATAATGGTAGCTCAGATGATAAAAAATCTTCCTTCCATGCAGGAGACCTGGGCTTGATCCCTAGGTCAGGGACGATCCCCTGGAGAAGGGTATGGCAAGTATGGCAATCCACTCCAGTAGTCTTATCTGCAGAATTCCATGGACAAAGGAGCTTGGTGGATTACAATCCATGGCATTAAAAGAGTCAGACACTACTAAGCAACTAACACTTTCACTTTCACTCCTCCAATACGATCTCCTCTTAACTTAGCTTCTCTAGTGGCTCAGCTGGTAAAGAATGCTCCTGCAATGTGGGAGACCTGGGTTCGATCACTAGCCTGGGAAGACCCCTGGAGAAGGGGAAGTCTACCCACTCCAATATTCTGGCCTGGAGAATTCCATGGACTGTATAGTCCATGGGTTGCAAAGAGCCAGACATGACTGAGCGACTTTCACTTTTACTTTCACTTAGCTAATTGCATCAGCCACAACTCTATTTCCAAATAACACATTCTAAGGTGGGGTGGTGGGGATGGTTAGGATTTCAAGATGAATTTTGGGGGAGACAGTTCAGTGAGTATCAGTGGGCAAAATGTATGCACAGGGAATTACTTCAAATAAGATATGAGAAGCTAAATATTAATAGTAAGTGCTAAGGGTGAGTAAAGCACAGAGGAGTGTTGTATTACAACTAAGATGAGCTGGGCAGGGTTGGCTCGTGGCAGAATGAAGCTATTGCGTGAATAGTAAGTCAAGGATTCTCCTGGTGATGCTGCCACAGAGCAGAGATGAATATTCCTTTGCACCTGAGCATGTAAAATCCTCCCTCATCTGTGGGCAGCAGGCCAGAGTGACTGGGGTTCATAAGGCACACCTTTGACCCATTTCTGAATCCACCATAGAGAAAAGGGTCTCCCACAGTATGTACTGTACATCTCATATCTGGATGTCAGAGTCTTCTGTGCTTATCAGATTTATTAGATAAAATGCCGGAGGGCGGAAGTACCAAAAAGTATGAGTAATTAAAACACTGAGCAGCAATATTATTAAAGGTATATTAAAATCAATGACATCCATTTGAAAAGATATATTTCACACCCTGTCCTCCACAGTGGGAGATATGGCTGAACAGAAACAGGTCAAGCAGGGAGTATTGTTAATGAAGGTCCTTGTGGAAAAGGCTGCCGGAGACAAAATGAGTTAAAATCTTTATTGTGTCTTGACAGCCCACATGAATCTATGATGATGATAAATGTTCTCATTTCGAACTTTTTTCTTTTCCTGAGACATTTTACATGCTATCTCCAATTTGCTTTGAATTTCTCCTAAGACATATGTTCTCAGAAGAAAGTCTCTGCTTGCTTTTCATTAAGTAAGATCTTATCAGGGTGTTTCATGTGACATCACGTTGGAACTATTAATCTTATGACAGGATATTAAAGAGTGGAGGAGGGGAATTCCTTCACAGGTTGAGGGCCATTACATTTGAGAAACAGCCCTTGAACCCTGACAACAAGCACCAGCCCGGGAACTGCAATTGAAATGATTAATAAATGCTTTCCCAAAGCTAACACTCTAGGCAAGAAGGTTGCTCCTTAGAAGGATGTGCAGGGGACAGTGGAAGCTAATATGGCTTGTGCACCACTGGGCTGGACCCTGCTATTTCTGGATCATGAACCTGGAGGATCCTGGCAGGCCACCAAAGATCGTTGTTAATTCTCAGTGGCGTTAAGGCTTCTCTGGTATTGAGACACAATCAGTTGCAACAACACAGATTTAGTGTGAAAGGAAAGATGATAATTCCCTGCTGTTGCTATAATAATTCTATAAAGTACACAAACATATTCACACTTGTGCACACAAACACACACAGATACATATGCAGATAACACTTTAATAGACCAGCAGGAAACTGGCTTAAGATGAGACTTTAGTGGCAGGTTGCCTGGAAAATCCCATGGATGGAGGAGCCTCGTAGGCTGCAGTCCATGGGGTCGCTAGGAGTCGGACATGACTAAATGACTTCACTTTCACTTTTCACTTTCATGCATTGGAGAAGGAAATGGCAACCCACTCCAGTGTTCTTGCCTGGAGAATCCCAGGGATGGGGGAGCCTGGTGGGCTGCCATCTCTGGGGTCGCACAGAGTCGGACATGACTGAAGCAACTTACTAGCATCAGTAGCAAGGTCTAGACTTGCTGGACCATGGGACTGTGATAAGGACTTTGAGCAATGGGAAGTCTTTGGTGGAATTTAAACCAGAAAATATACAATCATTTTTTGCATTTTCCAAAAGTTATTTTGGCTGAAGGGTAGATATAGATTTAAACAAGGCAAGAGACAGAGCTATGGTGGAACACAGTGGAATCCCTTGACTTGGCAGACCTATGAAGATGAGAAAAGTATATAAACCACAATGACTGACATTTTGGATGTTAAAGGATTTGATGGTGGCTTGAATCCTGGGGATGAAAAAGCAGATGGTTAGAGACTTCTAGCCCTTTAGGCATATGAGCAAATGGATGATAATGAATTTAGGGAGGCAAAAATAAATGGAGACAGTCTGGACACGTGGTCATAGGTTGAATTCTTAACATATTGGGTTTACAAAGATTATAAACTATTTAAGTAGGAATGTTTAGTCGAGTATGTCTGTCCTTTAATGTAGCTTGCATGCATGCTCAGTTGTATCCAACTCTTTGCCACCCCATGGACTATAGCCCACCAAGCTCCTCTGTCCTTGGAATTTTCCAGGCAAGGATACTGGAATGGGTTGCCATTTCCTTCTCCAGGGGATCTTCTCAACCTAGGGATCAAACCTGCATCTCTGGCATTCTTGCACTGGCAGGAAGATTCTTTACCACTGCTCCAGCCAAGAGCTATCCTTTAGTAGATGCAACCTGGCATCTACTCTACTCAATGCTGTCCAGATATTTCTCTTTTGTTTTGATAAATCAGTTTTCAAAGTTTTTTTTTTTTTAATTGCAAACATTTTTTATAATTGGAGAGAATGAGAAATCTTATAATTGTGTTAATTTTTAATCTAAATTTATATAAAATAACCCAAGAAATGCCTTTTTCACTCTTTTTTTATCCAGGAAAATTGTTGTCATTTGAAAGAGCAGCTTTTATACAGGGTCAAGGCTCTACCAGAGCAGCAAAAACTGTAGCAAGGTCAGGTCAATACTTGTTAAGTTCTAAGATAAATAATGACCAACCTAGATAGCATATTCAAAAGCAGAGACATTACTTTGCCAACAAAGGTCCATCTAGTCAAGGCTATGGTTTTTCTTGTGGTCGTGTATGGATGTGAGAGCTGAATTGTGAAGAAGGCTGAGCACTGAAGAATTGGTGTTTTTAAACTGTGGTGTTGGAGAAGACTCTTGAGAGTCCCTTGGACTGCAAGGAGATCCAACCAGTCCATTCTGAAGGAGATCAGCCCTGGAATTTCTTTGGAAGGAATGATGCTAAAGCTGAAACTTCAGTACTTTGGTCACCTCATGGGAAGGGTTGACTCATTGGAAAAGACTCTGATGCTGGGAGAGATTGGGGGTAGGAGGAGAAGGGAACGACTGAGGATAAGATGGCTGGATGGCATCGTGGACTCGATGGGCATGAGTTTGAGTGAACTCTGGGAGTTGGTAATGGACAGGGAGGCTTGGTGTGCTGCGACTCATGGGGTTGCAAAGAGTCGGACACAACTGAGTGACTGAACTGAACTGAACTGAAGATAAATAAGGTTTTTTATTTGCAGGAAATTAT
>SJYC01065218.1:0-22622 GCA_006408675.1 Madoqua kirkii
GGCGTGCTGCAATTCATGGGGTCACAAAGAGTCAGACACAACTGAGCTACTGAACTGAACTGAACTGAACTGAAGACCTAGCTGGAGAAAGAAAAGAAGCTGAACATGACATAGGCCTGAGAGTTGATCCCAAGGAAGCAGTTGGACAGATAACTGCAAGCTTTGTCAGGAGAGGGACCAGAATACAAACAATAAGGAGTAACCTGAAACTTCTATCAATTTATCTTTGCCTTATTCTTCTAACACTTAGTATAGGTAATTCAGTTCATTCACTCAGTTGTGTCAACACTTTGCAACCCCATGGGCTAAAGCACTCCAGGCTTTCCTGTCTGTCACCACCTCCTGGAGCTTTCTCAAACTCGACTCGAGTCCATCAAGTCGGTGATGCTGTCCAAGCATCTCATCCTCTGTCGTGCCCTGCTCCTCCTGGCCTCAATCTTTCCCTACATCAGGGTCTTTTCAAATGAGTCAGTTTTTCACGTCAGGTGGCCAAGTACTGGAGTTTCACCTTCAGCATCTGTTCTACAGCTGAATATTCAGATAAATAGATGTTTTTCTGGAACTCTCTTGCTTTCTCCATGATCCAGCGGATGTTGGCAATTTGATATCTGGTTCTTCTAACTTTTCTAAATCTAAATTGAACATCTGGAAGTTCACGGTTCATAGACTGCTGAAGCCTGGCTTGGAGAACTTTGAGCATTACTTTACTAACATGTGGACTTCCTGGTGCCTCAGAGGTTAAAGCATCTGCCTGCAGTGCAGGAGACCTGGGTTCGATCTCTAGGTCAGGAGGATCCTTGGAGAAGGAAATGGAAACCCACTCCAATATTCTTGCTTGGAGAATCCCATGGACAGAGGAGCCTGGTGGGCTAGAGCGCATGGGGTCGCACAGAGTCGGACACGACTGAGCGACTTCTCCACCTCTTACTAGCATGTGAGATGAGTGCAATTGTGCAATAGCTTGAGCATTCTTTTGCATTGCCTTTCTTTGGGATTGGAATGAAATCTGACCTTTTCCAGTCGTGTGGCCACTGCTGAGTTTGCCAAATTTGCTGGCATATTGAGTGAAGCACTTTCACAGCATCATCTTTCAGGATTTAAAACAGCTCAATTGAAAACAGCTCCACTAGCTTTCTTCGTAGTGATGCTTTCTAAGGCCCACTTGATGCATTGCCTTTCTTTGGGATTGGAATGAAATCTGACCTTTTCCAGTCGTGTGGCCACTGCTGAGTTTGCCAAATTTGCTGGCATATTGAGTGAAGCACTTTCACAGCATCATCTTTCAGGATTTAAAACAGCTCAATTGAAAACAGCTCCACTAGCTTTCTTCGTAGTGATGCTTTCTAAGGCCCACTTGACTTCACGTTCCAAGATGTCTGGCTCTAGATCAGTGATCACATCATCGTGATTATCTGGGTCATGAAGATCTTTTTTGTACAGTTCCTCCATGTATTCTTGCCGCCTCTTCTCAATATCTTCTGCTTCTGTTAGGTCCATTTCTGTCCTTTATTGAGCCCATCTTTGCATGAAATGTTCCCTTGGTATCTCTAATTTTCTTGAAGAGATCTCTAGTCTTTCCCATTCTGTTCTTTTCCTCTATTCATTTGCATTGATCACTGAAGAAGGTTTTCTTATCTCTTCTTGCTATTCTTTGGAACTCTGCAGATGTTTATATCTTTCCTTTTCTCCTTTGCTTTTCACCTCTCTTCTTTTCACAGCTATTTGTAAGGCCTCCCCAGATAGCCATTTTGCTTTTTTTGCATTTTGTTCCATGGGGATGGTCTTGATTCCTGTCTCCAGTACAATATCAAGAAGCTCATTCCATAGTTCATCAAGCGCTCTATCTATCAGATCTAGGCCCTTAAATCTATTTCTAACTTCCACAGTATAATCAGAAGGGATTTGATTTAGGTCATAGCTGAATCGTCTAGCAGTTTTCCCTACTTTCTTCCATTTAAGTCTGAATTTGGTAATAAGAAGCTCATGATCTGAGCCATAGTCAGCTCCTGGTCTTGTTTTTGTTGACTGTATAGAGCTCTCTATTTCTTTGCATTTATCGCTGAGGAAAGCTTTCTTATCTCTCCTTGTTATTCTTTGGAGCTCTGTATTCCAATGGGTATCTTTCTTTTTCTCCTTTGCCTTTCTTCCTTTCTCAGCTCTTTGTAAGACCTCCTTAGTCGACCATTTTGCCTTTTTGCATTTCTTTTTCTTGGGGATGATCTTGATCTGTGCCTCCTGTAAAGTGTCACAAACTCCCTTCCACAGTTCTTTGGGCACTCTGTCTATCAAATCTAATCCCTTGACTTCCTTGTTATTCTTTGGAGCTCTGTATTCCAATGGGTATCTTTCTTTTTCTCCTTTGCCTTTCTTCCTTTCTCAGCTCTTTGTAAGACCTCCTTAGTCGACCATTTTGCCTTTTTGCATTTCTTTTTCTTGGGGATGATCTTGATCTGTGCCTCCTGTAAAGTGTCACAAACTCCCTTCCACAGTTCTTTGGGCACTCTGTCTATCAAATCTAATCCCTTGACTCTATTTCTCACCTCCACTGTATAATCATAAGGGATTTGATTTAGGTCATACCTGAATGGTCTAGTGGTTTTCCCTACTTTCTTCAATTTAAGTCTGAATTTAGCAATAAGGAGTTCCTAGTCTGAGCCACATTCAGCTTCCAGTCTTGTTTTTGCTGACTGTATAGAGCTTCTCCATCTTTGGCTGCAAGTAATATAATCAGTTTGATCAGTATTTACCACCTGGTGATGTCCGTGTGTAGAGTCTTCTCTTGTGTTGTTGAAAGAGGGTGTTTGGTATGACTAGTATATTCTCTTGGCAAAACTCCATTAGCCTTTCCCTGCTTCATTCTGTATTCCAAGGCCAAATTTGCCTGTTACTCCAGGTATTTCTTGACTTCCTACTTTTGCATTCCAATCTTCTATAATGAAAAAGATATATTTTGGGGTGTTAGTTCTAGAAGGTCTTGTAAGTCTTCACAGAATCGTATACCTTCAGCTTCTTCAGCATAACTGGTCAGGACACAGAATTGGATTACTGTGATAATGAATGGTTTGCCTTAGAAAGGAACAGAGATCATTCTGTCATTTTTAAGATTGCATCCAAGTACCTTATTTCAGACTCTTTTGTTGACTATGATGGCTACTCTGTTTCTTCTAACAGATTCTTTCCCACAGTAGTAGATAAAATTGTCATCTGCATTAATTTCATCCATTACAGTCTGATTTAATTCACCGATTTCTAAAATGTTGATGTTCACTCTTGCCATCTGTTTGACCACTTCCAATTTGCCTTGATTCATGGACCTGACATTCCAGCTTCCTAGGCAATATTACTCTTTATAGCATTAGACTTTACTTTCATCACCAGCCACATCCACAACTGGGTGTTGGTTTTTGCTTTGGCTCCATTTCTTCATTCTTTCTGGAGTTATTCCTCCACTCTTCTCCAGCAACATATTGGTCACCTACAGACCTGTGGAGTTCATTTTTCAGTGTCCTATCTTTTTGCCTTTTCATACTGTTCATGGGGTTCTCATGTCAAGAATACTGAAGTGGTTTGCCATTCAATTCTCCAGAGGACAACATTTTGTCATAACTCTGCACCATGACCCATCCATCTAGGGAGGCCCTACACAGCATGGCTCATAGTTTCATTGAATTGGACTAGGTTGCTTTCCTTGTGATTAGTTTGGTTAATTTTCTGTGATTGTGGTGGATAAGGATAAGAGGCTTATGGAAGCTTACTGATGGGAGAGACTGACTGAGGGGAAAACTGGGTCTTGTTCTGATGGGTGGTACCAAGCTCAGTAAATCTTTAATTCAGTTTTCTGTTGATGGTCAGGGCTGTGTTCCCTCCCTGTTGTTTGACCTGAGGCCAAACTATGGTGGAGGTAATGAAGATAATGGTGACCTCCTTCAGAAGGTCCCTTGAGTTCACTTCTGCACTCAGTGCCCCCAACCCTGCAGCAGGCCACAGATGACCCACACCTTGGCTGGAGACTCCTGAACACTCATGGGCAAGTCTTGGTCAGTCTATTGTGGGATCACAGCTCCTTTCTCCTAGGTCTTGATGGGCACAAGGTTTTGTTTGTACCCTCCAATAGTCTGTTTCCCTCAGTTCAGTTCAGTTCAGTCACTCAGTCATGTCATGTTCGACTATTTGTGACCCAATGAATTGCAGCACACCAGGCCTCCCTGTCCATCACCAACTCCCAGAGTTCACTCAGACTCATGTCTATCAAGTTGGTGATGCCATCCAGCCATCTCATCCTCTGTCGTTCCCTTCTCCTCCTGCCCCCAATCCCTCCCAGCATCAGAGTCTTTTCCAATGAGTCAACTCTTTGCATGAGGTGGCCAAAGTATTGGAGATTCAGCTTTAGTATCAGTATTTCCAAGGAACACCCAGGACTGATCTCTTTTAGAATGGACTGATTGGATCTCCTTGCAGTCCAAGGACTCTCAAGAGTCTTCTCCAACACCACAGTTCTTTAGCACTCAGGTTTCTTCACAGTCCAACTCTCACATCCATACATGACCACTAGAAAAATCATAGCCTTGACTAGATGGACTTTTGTTGGCAAAGGAATGTCTCTGCTTTTGAATATGCTATGTAGGTTGATCATAACTTTCCTTCCAAGGAGTAAGCATCTTTTAATTTCATGGCTGCAGTCACTATCTGCAGTGATTTTCTAGTCCTGTATAATTTCTGGTGGCTCTATGGTGGGGTTAATGAAGACATACTTCAAGAGGGCTTATGCCACACCCCCAGCTCTGCTGCACCCAGAGCTCCCTTCCCCTGCAGCAGGCCACTGCTGACCCGTATCTTCACAGGAGACACTCAGACACAGTTCTGGCTCAGTCTCTGTGGGGTCCGGGACCCAGTGTGCCCGAGGTTTGTTTGAGCCCTCCAAGTATCTCTTGTGGGTATGGGGTTTGATTCTAAATGTGCTTTTGCCCCTCCTACCATCTTGCTTCTTGTTGGGGTTTCTCCTTTGCCCTTGGATGTGGAGTGTCTTTTTTTAGTGGGATCCAACACTCTTCTGTTGACGATTGTTCAGCACTAGTTATAATTTTGGAGTTCTCGCAGGAGAAGATAGCCCATGTCCTTCTACTCCACCATCCTGAAAATTCAGTATAGGTAACTATGGATCGATAGGCATTTATTATCATTCACTGGAGATTAAGAATTTTCCAGTTTTAATTTTCAGTTATTTTTCTCTCTCTCACTTCCAACTTTCTTTCTTTCTTTCTTTCTTTTTCACCTTTATGAAAATACATTCATACTGACTGTGGGCTACACATTATGCTATATACTGAGAAGGTAAAAATAAATGTCAAGTACATGCATGCTCAGTCATGTCTGACTCGTGGTGACCCTATAGACTGTAGCCACCAGGCTCCTCTATTCATGGGAATTCCCCAGCAAGTATACTGAAGTGGGTTACCATTTCCTACTCCAGGGGATAGTCCCAACCCAGGGATCAAAATTATGTTACCTGCATCTGCTTCATTGGCAGGCAGATTCTTTACTACTAGTACCAGCTGGGAAGCCCCAAATGTCAAGATCTTCATTATAAAGGAGTTCATAGACAAGACAATGAAACAGAGAGTTGAAAAAGAGTCTAAGAAGGCTTAAGACTGAAATAGTCCAGATCTAAACCTAAATTTTAGCGGATCAAGAGGTAATACATCAACAGGGTCTTAATAGATGAGCAGTTAGCTAGACAGTGAAGGGGTGGAGGTGATGAGGTATTTAAAAGAGTGAGAAATGTGGACAAAAGAATGTCATCTGCCATATTAGTAAAAAAAAAGAATGATGCAGCCATGGAGCTGGCAGCCAGTGCAGCCACCCACAACTGTGCACCCTGAGATGATTCACGATGGATAAAAGCAAGATACTGGCCCTAGAGTGAAGGTGCCTATCAAAGGAGTGATTCCAATAAGCCCTGATTTTTCCATCTACCCATACATAGAACAGTGCTAAATTCATTAATTTGAGATGTATGGTTTTCCTTTAACTACTAGTAAGTAATCTCTTGATGTCCTAACTACCTTGTTTTAGTTGCAAAAACTCCTGTATATCCTGGCTCTTCTCTTACCTCTTGGAAGCAGTCCCTAGTGCTGAGAGGCTGTGTCCCAGGCTTAAGTCCTCAGAAAGTTTGCTGAATAAAATAGAATTCTTTGCTTTTAGGTTGTGCAACTTCTTTTGGAAAGGAGGCATCATGTACAGTGATGTGGAAATCAGAGGGTCATGATGACCTCAGGTAATGCTAAGTGGTTCAGTGTGGTGGGGACACTAGGCATTAGCTATATTTTAAGTAATTTGTTCAATGTAGTGAGGAAGTGACTAGGCAGAATTTTCAGTCAGATCTTCTTGAACCTAAAATCTATACCCTGAACCTTGACTATGCATATCATATGATTTAAAAACATGCAGTCAAAAAATTGGATATTTGACAATATAACCAGTGTTTCAATGATTGCTCTTTTGCCAAAGTACAGAAAGTAAATGTAAATTAAGCAAATATTCTCAGAAAATTTCATCTTAGATGAAATAAATAGACTTGATTTTGCTGTTTTTATTACAAAAAAACTTTTAGTTTTATTCCTAAGTATTATTGCCTAAAATTTCATGCTTAGCTTTTAAAAATAAGAAAAAATTTTACTCAGGTAGTTTTCTATCAATGGCAACCTAATTGCAAGGATCTACTTGAACTAAAGTAATAATAGGATTCAACTCAGGTAAAGAGAGAATTCAAGCTTTCACTCATCAACACAACTCTATTCTATAAGAGGATAATTTTGTCATCAAGTCCTTAATCTTTTCTTGAATTACCTCAATTACTCCAATCTATTATCAGATTCTTCAGAGACTGAAAAGAACAATTTTTCTATCATATTTTATTTTAAATGGATCAGGTTTAGAGACAACTTGGTTGCACAAACATCAACAGGATTATCTTCCCTATCAAATAAAGGATGATAATCTTAAGACTTTGAAGCATACAGCAGAATAGATCTGAAAGCAGGAATAGAGTCCATAGAGGGGTGAGGTGGAAATGTCAAAAGGCCATTGCTTTCCCAGTTTCCTTCTAAAATCTTAGACCTTGAACAAAAATCCAAATAACATTAACCACAAGAACAGCATTATTTGTAACCTCAGCTGTATTTAGGACAGATTGTTTGTTAGTTTGCTTGTTTTAAGATCAGTGTTTCATAAAGAAAACCATGTTTATGCTAAAACCAAAGTTAAATTTGCACTATTGCTTCAGAATTGAACATTTCTACAAAACCAGTTTTGTCCTACTTTTTAGAAAATTACAGATATCAAAAAATGCTATTTGTAAGGCATTAGTCTCAGAACCCAGGCGTGACTTCCTGTTTACATGGCTCTGAGAAAGAACACTGTACAGAATTAGGAGATATATGGGTTAGTATTAAATCTTTCACTACTAATTGTGGGAATGTTAATGAGATACTTATTTTCTGGGCTTTATTTTTTATTTCAAAGATAATGAATAGGGCAAGGTGTCACAAATCCATTCTTACTTAAATATTTATAATTCTATACTCCAAAAAAGAAGGGAGTTGGGTATAGCATCTCTAAAATCAGATAGCACATCCTTATCAAAAAACTTCTAGGGGTTCCTTTAGTTTCCTTTGGTTTCACAGAACTTCACACTTTGGTTTATCTAGTTGGTTTTGACATATATTTTGGAGATTGAATTGACAAGATTTGATAGTGTCTGACAGTGGGAATGAAGGCGAAGGTAGTGTCAAAGACTGCGATGTTTGTTCCTGGCATAAACCACTGGGTGAATGCTGAAGCTGGAAAGGAGAACCACATTATAGGAAGAAATCAAAATTTTAACAATTTAGGTTTCAGATGCAGCTAAGAATCAAGTACATATGCAGTTAAATGTATAAGCCTATATTTTAAAAGAGAGGTCAGACAGGGAGAGATGAAGATAAAAGTCATCACCACAGAATTGGTGTTTTAACATGAAAATGCTGATGAAATCGACTAGGGAGCAAGTAGGAAGACAGGGGCTTGGAACCAACCACCCATGACATTCCTACATTTACAGTTTTAAAGAGAGGAAGATAAACTTGCAAAGGACTGAATAAATAGCCAGAGAGGCAGAAGGAAATCAGGAGAGTAATGAAATAGAAGCTAATGTTAGGGAAGTGTCTATAAGAAAAGAAAAGCCAATTACACTGAATGTTCACATAAGGAGGGGGTGGAAGCCAAGGGGTCCAGATGGAATAGTAAGTTTACTCTCTGACACACCTCTTCTGATTCAAGCACCTACAGAGATAAGGTATAAAATGAAAAATAATTACAAGGTCAGGCTTACAAACAACATAAACAAATATTTCTTTGAATATAAATGGAGGACAAAACAATGTGATTAGTAATATAAAGCCATGAGTAGGAGGTGGTGAGGTCTAAAGTCTGAGTCTTTGTGTGACATGATCTGAGGGTTTAGAAGTCTGGTCAGGCTCCCTTAAGTCAAGAGCAAGGATGAGACTGAAAATATTACTCACTCTTATTGTCTAGGAATATGATATATATCATTTAACCTAGGGTTATTCTCTGGTGGTTCAGATGGTAAAGAATCCACCTGCAATGCAGGATACCCAGGTTCAATCCCTGCGTCAGGACAATCACCTGGAGAAAGGAATGGGCACCCACTCCAGTATTCTTGCCTGGAGAATTCCATGGACAGAGGAGCCTAGCGGGCTACAACACATGGGGTTGCAAAAAGTCAGATGTGACTGAGCAACTAACACGTATACAAGGACACAAATTTAGTTGTGTGATTAAGATTTAAACCAGCCCCTTACTATGGGGCAGGAAACTCTACCGCTGTGAATCCTGGTTCTGGCCTGACTGCAGGAGCTGAGTGGACCTCCAAGCACTGGACTATCCCAGGACTCAGTCTTCCAAACTGTTCTCCTGCTGTAGTCACTTTTGGTGACACAATCCCTGCTCAAGTTTTTAAATACCATCCATATCCTGATGACCCCTCCCCCTCAAGTTACATTTCCAACTTAGACCTTTCTCCTGGACTTAGATTCACACATCTAATGGCCTATTTGATATTTCCACTTGGGTATGTCAAATCACAGCCCCTAATTGCATCCCTAAAAGTTCTCTCCTCTCATAGTCTTTTCCATCTAGTTAATGGAAACTATCCTTTCCATCATTGAGACTGAAAATTTTAGTGACATCTTTGACTCTTTGTTTTATCCTACATACAATCAGCTAGCAAATCCTGACAGTGTCACTTTGAAATCAAATCTAAAATCTGACACCCTCTCACTATCTCCATAGCTGTCACCCTGGCTCACACTGCCATTGCCCCTCTTCTGGGCGACAGCAACTCCTTAGTGGTGCCCCTCATTGCAGTGCTGCCCTCTCATCTAATCTCAAAATGGTAGCCTGAGGGAGCCCCTGATGTACACCAAGCATTCCCATTACATCACAGATGAAACATTTGGAAAGGTTTCCATTGCTCCAGAATGGAGTCCAAAGTACAATGTTCTACAGAATCTAATGCCTCCTTGATCTCTCAATCAGCTCTACCCCTTGCTTACATCATTTCAGCCTCACTGTTCTCTTTGATGCTACTTGAACACAAACACACACGCTACTGTCTCAGGAGTCACATTTGCTGTTTTACCCTCCGATTGTAACATTCTCCTGAAGAACCCCAAGTCTTACCCTCTCATCTCCTTTTGCCTTTTTTTCAAATGTTACTTTGAAATGAATCGTTTTCTGATCATTCTATTAGAAATTATAAGCCCTGCCATAGACATGCCCTCCTCCCTTTCTTGGCTTATTTTTCTCCCTAGCACTTTCTGTCATTTGACATATTAACTGTTGCACACATGTATTCATATATAATGTCTCCTCATCATCAGAAAATAAACTCCAGGAGCCCAGATTTTGTTCGTTTGTTTGTTCTGTGTTTTAAATCTGTTTAATTCACTGTAATATCTCTAAGTACCTATTGTTGTTTGTTGTTTAATTGCTAAGCAGTGTCCAGTTCTTTGTGACCCCAAGGACTTGTAGCCCACCAGACTTCTCTATCCATGTGATTTCCCAGGTAAGAATACTGGAGAGGTTGCTCCAGGGAATCTTCCTGACCCAGGGATTGAACCCGGGTCTCCTGCATTGCAGGCAGACTCTTTACTGTCTGAGCCACCAGGGAAGTCCCTCTAAGTACTTAAGTCACTGCCAATTAGAAGATTTTAATAAATACTCATTGAGCAAATTAATAAAGCAAGGGTAAATGGAAAGAGAAAAGGGAAAACAAAACAAAAAGCAAAAATTACACACACACATACAATTCCACATACTGAAAATGAGCCTGTGAGTAAACCAAATTCCAATACATTTGAATACATTTTCTAAGACATGGATAAGCCTCAAAAAGTGGATAAGCATAATGGTATGTAGTGTATTATACTATCTAGATGAAATTTTAGAACATAAAGGGTGATGCTATCTATTGATTAGATATGCATATGTAACTAGTAATAGTATTAAAAGTTATATTATAAACATCAAGTTAATGGTGAGTTTGTGGTGAGGGAGAGAGGGGCCCAAGTTTCTGGACAAGTACACGGAAGACATTTGTAAGAAAGTGACTGTAATGAAACCTGTGTAATCTCAACGGAATATGCCCAGAAAGGGGGAAGACATGGAGAATCAAGGGGGCGACACCTAGGGTTTCCAGGTTATATAAGCTTATAATGAAAAAATGACCACTTGAGCTGAATGGATGGGGTGTCTGACTGACTCACTCGTCTTTTCCTGAAGCTCTCCACACTCGATTTGTTCCACAAATTTCATGGGCCATTTCTCAATGTTGCTGAGGCTCTGCACTTGTGAAATCAGTCTATAGACCCTTCTCCAGGCTCTATAACGACCTCTAGACCTGAGTGTGAAAAATTCTATACCAGTTGAGCAGACACCTGTAGAGAACCTCACCAGCCTTTGGGTTCAAAGATGAATCCAGCCTTTGGGTTCAAAAAATCTCAATTTCTTATAGTAAATTCTGTCCTCTTTGGCTTCAGGGCAAAAGCTATCCTATCCCAACATGGTTTGTGACCCTGAACCTCAGGGTTTGTTAGATGTCCAATCCCTTTCCCCTGTATGAGGCCTTTGTCTCTTGGGTCAGTTAATGCAAAGTCCACCTTAGCAGCTTACAAACATAAAAGCAAGTGAGTATGTTGAGAGACAGGCAGGCATGTATCCCCAGGCCTGGAGCCTGGAGAGCTGAATGGATAGGGTCCATGAATATTTTCCAAAAGTGGACCTTTTCAAAAAAAAAAAAAAAGTTGAAAGGCACTTTGTGGTGACTATGATAAAATATATGGACAGAAGCAGAGTGAACCCAAGTGGCTGAGACTCCATGTTGCTACTGCAGGAGGTGAGGATTCTGTCCCTAGTCAGGGGACCAAGATCTCGCATACCACAAGGCACAGCCAAAAAATTGTTTGAAAGAAAAAGGGACAGGTATCATCTCCCACTCAAAAAAACCAAGAACCATGCAAAACAGGTAAAGGGCAGAGACTTCTTCCAGGCTTACTGCCTGTTCCCTTCTACTACCACTGGGGTGCTTAATTTGTCTCTGGAGAGTGGACGTATCTTAAGTTACCTGAGAGCAGTGGTATAAACAAAATGTTCTTACACCTTCTTTTTTTTTTTTCTTCTTCAACTTTCTTCCTTGTATTTCTGAATTAAGTTCTTCAGAGTCTCAGATTTCATTGTGTGCATGCTCAGTTGTGGATGTGCGACCTATGGACTGTAGCCCACCAGGCTTCTCTGTCCTTGCAATTTTCCAGGCAAGAATACTGGAGTGGGTTGCCATTTCCTCCTTCAGGGAATGTTCTCAACCCAGGGATCGAACCTGTGTCTCCTTCATTGCAGGCAGATTCTTGACCTGCTAAGCCATTAGGGAAGCTCATTCTCCAAAGATCAATGTAAATTCCTTTTACCTTCCAGAATCTTCCAAATCCAAGTTGCCTTTCTCTCCTCTGAGTTCAAATATTTTTTGTCCTGCTATATTAATATGCTAGATCCTTTTTACAGTACCTATACAATTTCTTTATCAAACTGTCAGTTTCTTCATATCATGTTAAATCCCATCATCTTGTTCTTAGCAAAATGTTTTTCTCTAAGTAAAGAATTGGTAGTACTTGAAATATAACTGAGTTATATTGACTGAGTTGATACATAACATTCCTTATTGTGGTCTGTGTGTGTTCAGTCGCTTCAGTCATGTCCGACTCTGCAACCCCATGGTTGCAGACAGCTTCTCTGTCCATGGGATTCTCTAGGCAAGAATATGGAGTGGGTTGCTCTGCCTTCCTCCAGGGGATCTTCCTGACCCAGGGATCAAACCCACATCTCCTGCATTGCAGGCTGATTCTTTACCTGCTGAGCCACTTGGGAAGTCCCTTCTTATTGTGGGAGAAATTACTATTTCTTACTAAGATTTCTGGTTCTCCTTTCCTTTCACAAGTTATGTGTGGTTATTGTGTGACTTTCTTTGGCTAACAAAACATGAGCACAAATAAAGTGTATCATTCCTCAACTGAGGCATTTAAGAACTGGTATGCACTTTCCTGGGCTGTGGAAGCCCATGGAAATATGGCGGTGCTCCAAGAGTAAAGCAGCCTATGATGCTCAGCCTCCACAATGAAGACAGTTCCCTGGAGAGCTGCCCAAACCCACAGAGCACTTAGTGTGAACAAGAAATTAACTTATGATGGCTTAGGCGACTGAGATTTGGTGGCAGTGGGGGGGTGGGGAGGGCAGGATTTGTTAGCATAGCATAACTCAATTTATTCTGAAGTAGACAGTACTACAATGGGAAAGAAATCTATCAATAAAAAGAAAAAGAGAGAGAGAGACTTGAATTCAAATCCTAGATTTGACATTTAATAGCAATGTGACTTTGGAGAATTTAATAAACACCGCAGTTTCCTCATTGGTAATATAGAATTATAAATCCCTACCTTGCAGAGCTATTATAAGTTAGAGAAAACACACATGTATTGAGAGATCCTTTGCCCCTCCCACCATGAGAGGACACAGCGAGATGGCTATGAACCAGAAAGCAGGTTCGCTTTGTTGTTTTTGCTCAGTCGCCAAGTCCTGTCTGACTCTGCAAGACCCCATGGACTGCACGGATCCCATCCCTTCATGGATCACTGCCTTGTCATGGTGACAGGGCTTGCCACTGAAAGAGGGAGTGGCACACGACTCCAATATACCAGCCGTGAGAACCCCATGAACTGTATTAAAAGAGCAGTCTCTTGCCAGATACCAAATCTGCCAGTGTCTTGATCTTGAACTTCCCAGCCTCCAGAACTGTGAGAAGTAAATTATTGCTGTTCTAAGCCCCCCAAACAGAAAACATGCTAGTATTTTTCATATACTAGTTGCTAAATAAACAGCATCTATCATTTTCTAAATTGTTTGTAGTCCTTTTCTGTCTTTATCTACCTTTATATCTCTATCATATATTTATGCACTTTCTGTACTGCTTACCACAAAGCCAAATCGGGTAAAGTTGGATGATTACTCTGAATATATTCAGTAGAGATGTTGTTATTGTTTAGTTGCTCACTCACATCCAACTCTGTGACCCCATGGACTGTAGCCTGCCAGTCTCCTCTGTCCATGGGAATTCCCAGGCAAGAACACTGGAGAGGGTTGTTGTTTCCTCCTCCAGGCACCTACCTGACCCTGGGAGGATGGAATCCTTGTCTCTTGCATTGCAGGTGGATTCTTTACCACTGAGTCACCTGGGAGACTCATTTAGTAGAACACCTGTAGACCTACAGGGCTTCCTAGGTGGCTCAGTGGGTAAAGAATCTGCCTGCATTGCAGGAGATGCAGGCAGAGGTGAGTTCAGTTCCCAGATCAGGAAGATCCTCTGGAGGAGGCCATGGCAGTCCACTCCAGTATTCACGCCTGGAGGATCCCATGGACAGAATCTGGCGGGCTGCAGTCCATGAGGTCGCACAGAGTTGGACAACTGAAGCAACTATACGAGAGGCTTAGAGAGGTACTCAGACACCATTTGTAAATTAACAAAGAGTGAAAATAAAGTCCGAGTGTAAAGCTGACCCTGACCTTTAGAGACTCTTCAGAGGGTAATGTGCTCTTAAATAATGAACTGTACTTGCACAAGGTCTCCAAAGTGCTGGTCCCAGCCCTTAACAGATGTCACATATCATACCTCTTTGTTCTTACTGCCTGTTCCTAGACATTCGTTCTGTAATTAACCTTGGAAAACTCCCACCCTTCATCTTAGCTTCTCTTGTATCCTTCCTAATATATCATTCAGCCATTTCAGGATCTTGGCTTGATTCAGCATCTAAGGTTTTGATTTCAGAGTCATTACACACTGGCACATGCCATGATCGTCAACATTAGCCATTTTTATTGAATAGAAAATTAATTGTTCTACTTAATAAAACTCATTTTTTTTTAGCATCTGTCACTCTGTCCAAGAAGATTTGAGATAAAACACTCCTCCCCTTTAAAAAAAAAAAGAGTATTTTCTTTTAAAAGTCTGAGTAATTTCAGCTCAAACATAAAGCTTTGAAAGATGGTTTGGAAACCTTTTGAGGTTATCAGGGAAAGATCACTGGCTTTGAAATAAAAGGTAGATCAGAATTCCAGATTCTAACATCTATGTCTCACTTTCCTTCTTTGTTAAGTTCAGATAATAATAATATTTATATCTTAGAACTGTATGAAGAAGTGAAATAACCTAAATAATCCATGTGAAACACATAAGGAAATGACTACCATAAATGTAGTGCTAGATGAAAATGCAGGTCTCTGACATATTGGAAGTTACTTAGAAGATGTATGGACAAATTTGAAATGAAAGAAAGAGCTCCATAGGAAGAGCTCACTGAGTTTGAGTGAGCTCTTTTATCTATAACAATTAAGGGCTGATCTCTGTGTGGAGGAATACAGTTGTACTAGGTACACCAAGGAGAAAAAGCCCAGTAAGTACAGGGGTAGGGAACTTTAGCACTCAGTGAACCTCAAAGAGTAACAAACATTGCAATCCAGATTTTAAGACTTTGCCTGAACTCTGAGGTGTGGACACAACATGGACAGGTGGGTGATAGGAAGGATGGCAGGAGCTGCTATATTATGACAAATATGAATTTTTTCATATATGGAAAATAATGAGATAATCAGCTGACTGAGGCTAAGAGTTTACCTTGGGGAACCAGTGCAGCCAGGACAAAGGGGTTGCATTGATTTAGGGAAAATCTGAAGTATGTGAAGGTACTTTTCTCTTTATCCTGAAGGAAAATTGAAGCCCTTGCAGGATAGTGGTCTGATGGAACAGAGCTTTAGCATGATTTTCTCTGGCTGCTGTGTATGCAGGATGGCACCAGCTATAGGAAATGTGGGGCAAAGCATCTTCTTAGGAGTTGATTGGAATAATAATGGTGTGAGGGATGGAGACATGGAGTAGTGGTAAATGTGAATAGAGGAGACATGGTTATCCCTAGAGCCATTCTTAGGCTTTCCAGGTGGTACTAGTGGTAAAGAGCCTGCTCACAAATGCAGGAGATATAAGAGATGCCAGTTTGATCTCTGGGTCAGGAGGATGCCTAGGAGGAGGGCATGGCAACCCACTCCAGTGTTCGTGCCTGGAGAATCCCATGGACAGAGGAGCCTCGTGGGCTACAGTCCATAGCATTGCAATGAGTCAACACGACCTGAAGCAACTTAGCACACACAGACACAGAGACATTCTCAGGAAAGCAGTCACAGGTTTGGTGATGGATTCTAAACAGGAAATTAACGTGATATCTCTCAGGGATGACTCAGATGAGTGTGCATTAAATTCAGAAGATTCATCCCATTCACCAAATATGTCTTTGAAATCTTCCTTTGTGAAAGCATGCATTGAAGTCTAAGTGCCAAAGGAGGTAAAATAAAATTGCATGATAGTTTTAAAGTGGCCTATGTGTTCACTGGTTTATCAAGAAAGACGAGTAAATACTTGCTTTGCCTGGCACCTGGGGAGACCTGAACACCTTGTATTTTATTTTGTTTATACCTTATCTACTTTTGCACCATGGTAAAGACTCAGAAGAGATTCTCCTCTTCTCTAAATGTGAACATGGTTTCTGCAACAGGAAATCTTTTGCTTCATCATGTCAATTACTGTGTGACCTGAAAGCTCCTCTTGTGACTGGCTTTCACTCCTTGTGTGTATCCAACCCTACTCTTTCCCTTTCATCAGTGGTGGTTAATGCATCAACTCATTCATTACAAACAGGCTCATATCAGGTGATTACCACAATGGGGAACTGTAAAAATTTCCCAAGTTTAAAAAAAAATTAGTTAATTTAAAATATGGTAAGTGGAAAAGTTTGCATGTAAAATTATACCTTTTAGCACAACCTTTTAAAAAAAAAGCGCATCAATACAACAGACTTAGAGATATTACTTAATCCATTCAGACGGCTTTAGCTAGAGCAGTAGTTCTCAGCCTGATGCATAGAAGTTCTATGGGAAGCTTCTAAACAGTAGTCATTCCCAGATCCAGCTCACAGAAATTCTTCATTTCTTCCATTTTTTTTTTCTCCTTGTGATGAGAACTTTTAAGATCTACTATTTTTTTCATCTTTTTCAGCAGACAATACTGTAACTACCATGTTGTTGTTGTTGTTTAGTAACTAAGTTGTGCCTGATTATTTGTGACCCCATGGACTCTATCCTGTCAGGCTTTTCTCTCCATGGGATTTCCCAGGCAAGAATATTGGAGTGGGTTGCCATTTCCTTCTGCAGGGGATCTTCCTGATGCTGGGAAAAACCTATGTCTCCTACATTGTAGGCAGATTCTTTGCCACTGAGCTACCAGGGAAACCCATTATATCCTCAGAATTTAATTTAAAACTGGTAAGTATGTACCTGATTTTCACTGGTGGATAATGGAATCCCTGATATCAGTATGTCTTGAAGTTCCCCAGGTGATTATAAAGTGAAACTAGGGTTGAGAAATACTCTTCTGGAAGCTGGTCTGGTTGTTTATTAGGGTAATCTGAAAGTGAAAGTGTTAATTGCTCAGTCATGCCCAACTTTTTGTGAACCCATGGACTGTAGCCTGCTAGTCCCCTCTATCCATGGGACTTTCCAAGCAAGAACATTGGAGTGCATTGCCACTCACTCTTCCAGGACATCTTCCTGACCCAGGGATCAAACCTGGGTCTCCTGCACTACAAGCAGATTCTTTACTGTCTGAGCCACCAGGTTCTGGGTCCAGTCCCCAGAAGATTCTCATTTAAGTGTTTTGGGGTATAGCCCGAGCCTTGGTAGCCCTTATGGCAGAAAGTGAAGAGGAACTAAAAAATCTCTTGATGAAAGTGGAAGAGGATAGTGAAAAAGTTGGCTTAAAGCTCAACATTCAGAAAATCAAGATCATGGCATCTTGTTCCATCCCTTCATGGAAAATAGATGGGGAAACAGTGGAAACAGTGTCAGATTTTATTTTGGGGGGCTCCAAAATCACTGCAGATGGTAATTGCAGCCATGAAATTAAAAGACGCTTACTCCTTGGAAGGAAAGTTATGACCAACTTGGACAGCGTATTCAAAAGCAGAGACATTACTTTGTCAACAAAAGTCTGTCTAGTCAAGGCTATGGTTTTTCCAGTGGTCACGTATGGATGTGAGAGTTGAACTGTGAAGAAAGCTGAGTGCCAAAGAATTGATGCTTTTGAACTGTGGTGTTGGAGAAGACTCTTGAGAGTCCCTTGGACTGCAAGGAGATCCAACCAGTCCATCCTAAAAGACATCAGTCCTGGGTGTACATTGGAAGTACTGATGCTAAAGCTGAAACTCCAATACTTTGGCCACCTCATGCAAAGAGTTGACTCATTGGAAAAGACTCTGATGCTGGGAGGGATTGGGGACAGGAGGAGAAGGGAACGACCAAGGATGAGAAGGCTGGATGGCATCACTGACTTGATGGACTTGAGTCTGAGTGAACTCCGGGTGTTGGTGATGGACAGGGAGGCCTGGCATGCTGCAATTTATGAGGTCGCAGAGTTGGACACAACTGAACAACTGAACTGAACTGAACTGAACTGGTGGATTTTAGAGCTCCCCAGTGATTCTCATATGATGCCAGCTTGAGAATAGGTGAGCTGATCAGTGACTCTCAAACAGCAGAATCCTTGGAGAGGTTGTTAACACAGAGGTTTCTGAATCTCATCCCTAGAGAATTATTGAGTAATTGTGGGTGGGGCCAGAGAATTTATCTGTCTAATAGATTCACAGGTTAGTTGGCTGCTGACCTGTAGACCGCACTTTAAGAACCACTGGAGTAAAAAGCATTCATGTTTAAAATATTTCCAAGCAGATTATACAGTCTCTTTGTAAACATATTTCAATACTCTAACCTCACCTTAATACAATCTAACATGTTTCCATAGTAAGGTTGTTATATATTCAGGTCCTTAGTGAATTGCAATTAATAACATTAGTATTTGAAGTGAGATGATCAGTGAATCCATTTAAACTCTATTGTTTACCAATTAATTCCTTCACTTTCTATCTTCTTCCCCCTAAAAAGTGATTAATTATTTTTTAATTTCAGTTAAGAATCTAAGAAAAAATGTCTAAGAATTCATAATCTGATTTTCTGCTACTAAGGGTTAAGGCCCACTGATCCACATTAATTCTTTAAAAACTGTATAAACACAAAAGAGTAGGAGGTACTGATAAGACACCATTGTAGATATCACATAATAAAAATAAGTTGAGGTCATGTTGACCCATAGTGTCATCTGTGAGAACGCCATCTACCTAAGCACAAAAGAAAACACATTGTCACATTTTATTTTGTTCTGTGGTTGTAAAAGGAGGAAAATATTTTGAGGAACAGGATTAATAAAACATTAAAATAACTCAGAAAAGAAGCTGATAATGGAAGATGTGCTAAACCCAGCTGATCAGTAGCTCTTCTCTTTTGATTCTGCTTCTTTTTAGTCACAGAAAAAGCCAGTTCTTCCTGAAGCATTCTTTTTCCTGTCTGTCATCTTCAAAACACACAAAGCCAATTTAAAAAAGAGTAAATCTAAAAAATAAGTCATGCTTTCTTCCTCCATATTTTCCCCAATCTATTTCCTCCAGAAAATATGAAAGGGCAGCTGAATCATCCATGAGTATAATGATCTCTACATGGCAGGCCTCAGCCATACCAGTCATTGGCTTATTCCACTACAAATGTTCTCAACCATGGTCCATGGTTATCCAAAGAAACAGGTCCCAGAGAGGAAATAGTAGCATTACTGAAGAACAGTGGACAAGTGGAGCTCTTACTTCCAAAAGCAGATCATGATAACTAGGTGAGGACTGCTTAATCCATGAAAAGCTTAAACAAAAACCAACAAATGAAAAAAGGGTATTTTGTTAAAATACAAAAAAGCAACCTGCTATAAATTTTCATTCTGCAAGAGAGTTAATTCAGGAGACAAAAATGTTGACAGTGAATCAACTGGGAGGAAAAGTTTCAAACATGAGGGTAGGATTCATATATTTTAAGTGGATGCTTATATACTAGGAGACTTGAAATTTGAAGGCAGGCATTTTGCTAAGCTAAAGAGAAAGCATCCATTGCTCAGTCATGTCCAATTCTTTGTAACCCCATGGACTGCTACCTGCCAGGCTCCTCTGTCCATAGAATTTTTCAGGCAAGAATACAGAAGTGGGTTTCCATTTCCTTCTCCTGGGGATCTTCCTGACCTGGAGACTGAACCATGGTCTCCTGCATTGCAGACTGATTCTCTACTATCTGAACCACCAGGGAAGACTCTTTGCTAAGTTAACATTCTACCTACAAATGTATTATATTTTTCTGTAAATTGAGGTCAGGTTATTAAGTGAGAGAGCTTTCTATCCCTAAAAATCCTGTTTCACAAGTATGCTTCATTAATCATGGAAATCTTACTTTAGGTTCTTTTGAGATATATGAGAGAAATCCATTTAAAAAACTTTAAGGGATAAAAAATAGACAATTTAGAAAATGAAGAGTAAAATGCAAAGTCTGTATTCAGAAGAGACAGAAAAGAAACTCTTCTTCTGAACTCTTTCCTCAGTTCTCTTTCCCAATTCTTAGGACCCAGAACACAGTTTGTTGTGATGAGTAATTTGGAAGTTACAAAAGACTTTGATAAGCTTTGACTTGCTTGGGAGCCTCAATCCACCTGGAAGACATTTTTGTTTGCTTTTAAGTCTTTATTGAATTTGTTACAATATTTTCTTTTTTTAAATGTTTTGGTTTTCTAACTGAAAGGCATGTGGGATCTTACTTCCCCAACCAGGGATGGAAACCACCTCCCCTGGACTGAAAGGCAAAGTCCTAATCAGTGGACTGCAGGGAAGTCCCAAGAAGGAAGACTTTGATGGGTCACATCTTACTGACATACACATTTCGTATATAATTCTTTCATACAAAGGACACTCAGTGTTCTTTCATCTTACGTTTGTTTTTCTTTCTGTCCTCTCACCTGGATCCCTGTACTGTACCCTTCTACTCTTCCACACAGAAACTCAGGACTTCAACTCCAGGCCATTTGACTGATGGATTAAAAAACATTACCTACGTGACTTCCCATACTTCCCTTGTCTATTTTTTAGAGAAATGACTCTATCAGCCTAATCCACCTAATTATTACCCTTACTTGGAATGGTAAGATAACATATATATGAAATCATTCCTATAGTAACTATCAATCCATCCAGGGATCAAACTCGAATCTCCTATGTCTCCTGCTTTGCAGGTGAATTCTTTACCCACTGAACCACCAGGGAAGCCCCCCATCCATCTACAACACTAGTTTTAAAAAGTAACTATTCTCTTCTGCAGATAAGGCAATGGCATATCTTATGCTATATGGCATAGTTTATGCTAGAATGTTCTTCTTAAATACCCTCCTTTAGTTGAATTATTACCTACATGCATCCTTTTCTGAATTCTGACATTAAATTAGTTAGTGAATTAGTCAACTTCTTCTAATTTCTTACCATTTTATTTGTGTTTTAGATAAATATATCCTCATCGAAATCTGGAGAAGGCAATGGCACCTCACTCCAGTACTCTTGCCTGGAAAATCCTATGGACAGAGGAGCCTGGCAGGCTGCAGTCCATGGGGTCGTGAAGAGTCGGACACAACTGAGCGACTTCTTTCACTTTTCACTTTCCTGCATTGGAGAAGGAAATGGCAACCCACTCCAGTGTTCTCGCCTGGAGAATCCCAGGGACGGGGGAGCCTGGTGGGCTGCCGTCTATGGGGTTGCACAGTCGGACACGACTGAAGCGACTAAGCAGCAGCAGCAGCATTCTCTTCTCAGTTGCAAAGTACTGAGATCAGCCTGAAGATTTTAAAAACTGTAAGTAGGGAGAGCCAAATTCATTGCAAACCATCCTTATGGCATCGTGCCCTCCACTTTGTGAAACAGAAACATTTTTCTTGCTGTCCTGACAACTTTGATGGTGGTAATTTGCAAAGATATAAATTATGATTTAAAGAAAGGTCAAAAATAATCTATTCCAGCTGTGGTTTGAGAAAGCTAATTTGAATTTAAAAGTATAGCAAAATCTTTTCTTGTTTCTCTCTTGCCATACAAGACTTTTAATATAGCTGACTCCTAACAGATATAATTGCATGGCATCAATAGTGCATTCCAAAGGAATATGCAAAGGGGAAGAAAAACCTACCAATAATTTTAAAAGGAATCATTGGTTAATTCATTGGAATAACAAATCATGTATGGTGGCTGCCCAGACCCAAATAGAAACTGGTCTCTCAAAGTGGTACCCTCTCAAACTTTTATTTCTGCTCTGTTGCCTCATCCAACTTCACATCATGGTGTTCACCTCTAATATTTGGTTAGCACTTTTTTTGGTTGTTCCATAGTCCTCTGACATTCACTGAGGGGCTTTTGGGAAACTAATAGAACATTTTCTCAACTTCAGATTATTGTTGCTTTTATTTTCTTTTGGTGAAACAGAAAATTTCAGTTATAGGATCAAGCTTTTCTCAATTTTTTTTTTAATGTGGAAAGAATTTTAGTGCAGATTATTTGAAAGAGACATTTATTTGGCCAACTGCCAACTTTTCGGATTAGATTAGCTTCCTCATGGGTTTAAATGTCTAAATTTACTGCCAAGGGCTCAAAACATTTTTTGAAGGAGTTTTATGGAAGAGAGGCAACTTGACAAAGTAATATTATTATTAAAAGATGTGAGGACAAGATTAAATACCCTTCAGAAAAATAGTCAATAAATTTGAATATAAAATTAGATATGGCGAAGCTAATTTTGTTGATTTCTTAGAACTGTGATAAATTTCCAAACATTTATGTTATGTAATTTACAGGTCAATTTCTCATCCCTAGAATTAATGTAGGTGTTCCTGAATGAATTTTAATGTTATACTCTGTTAAATGATAATATTTAGATCAAAACAAGTATACATACTAGAAAGTTAAAGAAATATCTAGATTTCTCTGTTTCTGATAGTCTATTCCTTCTAGACTAACATTCAC